>JASSUY010023761.1:0-15063 GCA_032466535.1 Forpus xanthops | reverse complement strand
TAAAAATCCAAAACACAGTGCTACACCAGCTACTGCTTAAAGAAAAATGACTGCTGCTGCTGAACCCATGACAATAAACAACATCAAAACTTCCCCTGACTTTACTAGTGGTAGAATCAAAAGGAAAGGACCACAGGGATGGTAAACTGAGACCACTTCTGTTTAAAATTTGTGCATTATTCAGGTTCACAGTGAGGACTTGATCCCGTTTCTTCCCACTCCCTCCACTCACCAATACAGAGTATAAGCGTCAAAACCATTTCTTCATAATAAGCCTCTCTTAATATTTGGGAGAGCAAACACAGCAAAACTAAACAATGACCATAGCAGAGCTAATATTAAAATAACACAACATCCTATCTAAATTCATATTGGACAATATAAGCTAGTTATTAATAAAAGATATAAAAGGCACATACTTCTGTCACTTTTTCAAAGAGTACAATCCACTTTCCTGCGTTTAAGTGAACTATGTACTGCCAGGTCAGTCAAACCCTTTAAAAAAGCAAACATTAAATTCGCTAAAAGCAACAACTCCATCCTCTCTGTGCTTTCCCCCCAAGAAAGTATTCAAAGCAGTACTAAATTTTAAATACTAAATGTTCTAATTTCAGATGAAGAACCATGTATTTACCTGGTTTATAATCACATTTATGAGAGAAAAAAGGGGAAAGCCCCACTTTTCCAGCTTTGCAGGACTGCAGTTTTAAGTTCACTTTTGTGTTTTTGAAGAGAACCTGAACCAGCATTTACAGTCACTGAGTAATAAACAAAAGAAGAGTTTCCTTGAGACAGTATATTTTTAATTGTGCATTCATGACTGGCAGATGTATTTTAGTTGTTTCTGTATAAGTTACTCCAGGAAGTCTAAATAAATACAAGGCAGAAGAATTCAGACTATGTTACTCCATTAATTTATACTGGTATCAGGCATCAGACATCAGCTTTATGTCACCCAACAGAGGCATTTTTCATTTCCCTTCTTCATAACTCTGTTTACTGAATATTAAAAAAATATATATGTAATTAAATATTCAAAGTAACAGCAGCATGCAATAGCAGGGAAAGAGGACACAGCAGCCTTTCAGTTTCTGATTAAAAGGAGCTGCCTTCTTTGAAATAAGAGTTAAACCCTGAACACTCTAGGAATTCTCTCCATTGTAGCAACTGGCATCAAGTCATTGACACAGATTACTCAGCATAAGCTTGAAGCAAAGACAAAGGGAGCAACCATGACCATCATCAGACTTCACCTCCTACTCAAAACCACATTGAACTTCACCAAGACAAACCGCAGCTTTCCTTGTCTGCAGTGTATGATACAGTTACACCAGGGCACAACCAGTGAGGTGGCAGAAAATTCCACACAGACATAGCTACAAAGGAAGAGTTGCAGTCTTGGGTAAATTAGAATGACATCTAAAGAAGCCAGTGAACTTAAACTAGCAAGAGAACAGGTGGGACTTCTTTCATAACCACTAATAACAGTTATTTCATGACAACTAGTAATTCAGAGCAGCTGTATTTGTTTCCTCAGCTATAGTCTTATTTCACACCACTGCATGGAGATTTCTTAATTGAGCTTTGTCAATTAAACTTTACCCTAATTTCTTTGAGAACTGATCTCATTCCTACAGTGAAAGTAACACAATCACAATAGAGTTACATAGAGCAATACAGCAACACTGATTTTATTCAAGTTTTTCACTCCCTGAACAGAATATTTCAAGTATGCTCATCCCCCAGCAATGCTACACTTGGTATCTACCCAATCAGTGTTAAAAAACACACTACAAAGCCACAACTACAAGGTGCCCAAGAAAGAACAGGAAGTGAAACATCTGCTGAAGGAAGAAGCACAGATTCTCACTGTTATTCCAGCAGATCCAGAAAAGACATAGCCTCTCAAGCCCTACAGAGATTAAAGAACAAGCTGCATATTAACCCAAAAGAAGGTGTTCAGCAAAGCACCCTTCCCAGCCACCACAATAATTAATCTGTGAACAAAGAAACACATTGGAAAAACTTTAAAAAAGCAAATACCTGGACACCAACACAGAGACACCAAGCCTGAAGTAACTAATTCTTCTGCCCCCTCCCGAGCCATTATATGGCTCGTAATGATGGTAATGCAATGTACCTGCTCCAAGTGCCATGCCACACACCCAGCTGCTCTCCTGCCTCCTGTTAGGGCTGCTGAGCATCCCTGTCTGCAGCTGGGATCACTGCAGCTTTTCTCAAGCTGCTGGGGGCTTTGGTGAGCATCAAGCACATTAGAAACTGTTAGCCACCATTTGGTGGAGTTCAGCAGTTTAGTACAGCAAAGCTTCCATGAAGGTATATAGGTGTATGTTTGCTTCTAAAGGAATGGTAAGGGGGGATAAATCACAGATTTAACCTTGTTACACTATACCATAACTGCAGTAATGTGAGATCAGCATTGGCCCAAAGCTTAAAGAAGCATTTCTGTGAGAAGAAATAGTCCCAAAATATAGTCCATATTGTGTTGCATTCTTTGTAAATCTTTTTACTCTAATGTTACTGCTTTAGAAATGCAATTATTGCTGATGAACATCTAAATCAAGGACTAAAACAGTTCACTGCAGACCCCGTGAATACAATGAAAAAAAGCCTCTTGAATTCCAATAGGAATAGAAATACTGTAATAAATGCAAACCCCATTTGCCTGTAAGTATATAAATGGCCTTCTTACACACTTATAAGAAAATGTATATCAATACACAAATGTTGGGAACATTTGTAGTAAAATGTATTTGTTGACAAACAGAGATATATATATATGGTGATATATGCTCCCTCCCTGTCAGTGTTCAAGGCCAGGATGGACAGAGCCTTGGGAGACATGGTGTAAGGTGAGGCCTTGCTGACCATGGCAGGGGGGCTGAAAGTAGGTGATCTTAAGGTCCTTTCCAACCCAAACCATTCTATGATCCTGCATATAATGTAAAAGTAGTGGCAAAGCAGTGCTGTGTATATCTGTATCTTTGCAATTTCTTATCATTAAAGGTAAGAAGATGTGCTCAACATTACTGGGTGATAATGAGCTGCAACTAGGCAGGGTCTGTGCACAAGATTTTATTCCCAGGAGCTCTTGGGAGTCTTTGGTTACAGTGAAGACCACAGGAGCAGATGACCACTTCCAACTCCAAAGCTGACTGCAGGTGGAAGTTTCACAAGGACATCTTGCAGTAGCGCAACACTCCTAGGCTTGCCTACAATCCTAAGCCTGCATAAAGACCAGTCTTGTTAAAAAGCTGGCTAAAGTGACTGACATAATACTACTATCCCTATGAAATACAAAATACAAACCTACTTAACAACATGATCCAAATGTACTTACACCTTGAAACTGGCATGGACTGGTGTATAGGCAGGCATATTTTCTTATAGCATGGAATTAAAGGGAAAATTTTCTGTATGATTATTGTTTCTCTCCTATTATGTCTGAAAATGGAGATACTTGGTTTATAGAAAGAAAAAAACAAACAGGACTAGCAGTTTGAACAGAAATCAGGTATGAAACAGTGTCGCAAACTGATAAAGGTTTGATCTGCGTTTTTGAGCAAGACTTACACTGAAAATGTGAAATTCAGTGGGACTGCAATATTCTTCTCTACAATATGGATGAGAAGCCTTCATATCATTTTTCTTTTAGTAATTCATCGTGATTTTTAATTTGTATACTCCCTTCCATGTATGTGAAGTGTGTGAAATGTATCCCAAGTATCCCATGTACACCAAGTGCGTGAAACAGTGGAAGCAGCAGCAGGGAAGGTTTTGTTTTAACAACAGAAGATGACTGCTTTCAGATGCTGCACTGCTTGCACACAATTCCTGCAGTGCAAGAGAGTGCTGTGCTCCAATGCCCCCTCTGAGAGGTGGCTTGGGTGACTCCTCTCTGTCCAGCTGCTTCTGAAAGACCTTGAAAGATCTTTCATTGAAGATATATGTCTGTCAGTTTCCAGCCATTTACTATAATGACATGGAGCCTTTCATGAAAGGAAATAGTTTCCTTATTGGAAAAATGTACTTTAGTACATATGTGAGAAATAAGAAAATTAAATGGGTAAAAAAGCACATTAGAGTGAACCAAAACAAACAAAAATGAAAACCCTTTAGCAGTTTCAAGTATTTTTCATAGATATATCAACTATCTCATCTTCAAGTAACAATTACATAAAATCAAGGAAATGGATATAAATACACAATAAATTGTGTGCTGGTTCAATACACATTTGCTTTATAAACAACGTATTGCATTGCAGTGTAACCTTAATTCTGACCTTAAATAAATACTACTACAAGGAAACTCTCACATTCTAACCATAACAACAATAACTAATTCTGGAAAAGACAACCATATAAAATTATTTATATACAGGTTAATGGTATCTACTGACAAGCATAAAGTATAAGTCTGTGCATATATGTTTTGCTAAAATAAGTGGGAAAATACTGCAACAGACTACCTGATAAAACTACAGAAGTTACAGCAATTAAATATACTTTTAAATTCTACAGCACATTAATATATTAGACTATTAAAAATAATAGTCTGTAAGAGTATCCATTAACATATTGACTGAAAGAATCCCTAGCAAAATGTCCAGGGTCAAAATTGTGGCACTGTCATGAAACATGGATTTCTTTGTACTTGGGTGACAGTGTTTATCAGGGGGCTGGCAGCTCAGCTGCTATGCCCAGAAGAATTTCTTTGTTTTGATTTAAAAAGCTTCCCTGGTGATTAGTTCTTGCTCCTTGCCCAATAAATTAGATTTTTAGGTTGAGGTTTTTTTTTTTTTCCTAGAAACTTCTATTTAATAAAGCTAACTGTTCTAAATTACAGAGGGAAATGTGCACTTGGATCAGCTCAGCTGGGCTCTCTACAGCCAGAGTTACAGCGTGATTTGATGGCACTGCAGCACTTTCCCTTTTTCAATCTCCTTTCAGCAGCACTTATGGACTTGCTAAGGGCATCTTTCCAGATGGCAGCACCCAAAGAAGAGTTTGCCTCTATTTGGCACTCTTTTGCCCTGCCCTTGCTACAATTCTCCATACAGAAAGAAAGAAATTCCGAAAGAAATTCCGAAAATTGGACCCAAATGAGATTGCCTTGATAATACAGCACTCCTTTGGAGGCCACCTTTGAGAACAAGTTACGATACTACAAATCTCCAAGCTGAGCAGGTGTGATAATGAATTCAAGAGCCGAGAATGTGTCACTGTGAATGCAGTTGTTCTCAAAGCTTAATACGTGCATGTTGCAATTTGATGATGCTTTATGCAATCGCAGGGTTGTTACTGTCAGAAACAATCTGTTTACTTTGCATATTTTCACATTTTTGTGAGCTGCCTAGATTCTATCTTCTGCAATTGGAATGGAGATTTACCAATTTATTTTATTTTTCAAGATGAGTAGCCTTGCAAAGGATCTGAAAAGGTCCCAGCATGCAGAATTTGGGAAAATTCTGGGGCATAATGATATTCATGAAGATTCAGATTCCACATTTATCTGACCTTGATAGCTAAAACAAGGCCAGAAGATCTCAAACACCAAGCTCCACTGGCCAGAAAACCCCAAAAACAGAGCAGGGGAAAACCTCACACTCTTGGTTTGCTGGTCCAATACCCTGACACTGGATGGAGAGACTCCTGGTGATGAAATAAACAATATACACAGCCTGGGAGCAGCAATAAAGGCATTAATGGGTCCAGAATAAAAGGGAGAGTAAAATATTTCTGCTTGTCCCCTGTCCATGCAGTCTGTGGCAAGAGCAGGCATCTGAAGAAAAGGCAACAGAGCCCAAGCTGCTGTCTACACACCCGCTCACCCACAGGGCAGTGAATTCATTGTAGGAGGGGAACAGGCAAGGAGCAGAGGGCTTCTGCCTCTCTTCACTGTTTGGACAAGATATTATGAGCTCCTCTGATCAGCAAAGGACAATTTGGGTCTTTACCTGTGAGACCTACTCTCACCTGCACTTGGCTGCTGAGATAGAGGATGATCGTAGCTGTGATACTAATAGCTGCATATCATCATTTCTGCATCCACTCCAGCTATCAGCCTGGTTCAAGTCTTCCATGCTGGCATCATTGGTCCCCTGACCTGAGACTACACACCTGACTTTAAAGCAGCTGAAAATCCCAGCTGAGCAGCACGGCTACTAAAAAAAGTACCTCCATCTCTGTTAAATTGCTTGTACCTGTCCTGCATGTCTGCCAGCCTTTATTGGTTTTGCCTTCTTAACAGAGAAACTCATGTCTAATTTACTATACTCTTAGAAAGCCTCTTCCCATGGAGCCCCTCTCTATAAAGGAATAGATAAAAAAATATGATAATAAAAGCTGTGGCTTATAAGTTGTTTATTTTTCTGCTAGCATTTCTGTCATTAAAGATATTGGATTTAACTCTCCGCAAAGCCTTGAAACCAAAAGAACATCAGTAGTGATGCTATGTACTACTAGGAATGACACAAGCGCACCTTCTGGAAGGTGGCCAATGCACAGCATCTGAGTTGTTTCAATTCAAAGTAATTTTCTGGACGCTAAAATTTTAATAGGGATCTTTTTGAAGTAGCGTCCTCCCATGAGATATCTGCATTATCGGGCTCCTGATAGAATTTAGCTTATATCACACACAATATCCACAGAAAATGCAGGGCTTAATTACTTGCATCTTGATTGTGAAGGGGTATTACCTTCTTACCTAAGGGATGGCATCCACCAGCTGGCATTCAACAAAACCACATTGACTCTTCAGTTCACAGGCCAGATTTAACTGTACTAAGGAGATTTCAACAAAAACATTGTACTCTAAATTTGAATCTGAACAGAATTGCAGAAAATGATTTAAGATAGTGCTTTATAACACTGCTTGGAGCCTTAGCTCTAGCTACTGCTGCTAATGTGACTGAAATTGCAATTCTTAATGATTTCCAGACACTGCAAATAATCTTTCACTGATATTTATACAAGCACTGCATCTCTAATTTTAATTGATGTCGTATAACACATATAATCCGCACCTCAACTGCCACAAGCACACCTTCCACCGTATTTGCGAAAAATGAAAACATCTTTTTATGTATTTCCCCCCCAATAGGAGAGCGCCGGTACAGCTGGCAAGATCCTCCTCTGCAGTTGCTGAGTCCCAGAGGTTTTTCGAAACAACATGTTTTGTTTGCTTTCCATCATATGCTCATTTGATAAGTGCCTTCTTTGCATTATGAAATCATTATGATTTCATAAACCTCAATATAAATTCAGTTAAACTTTACAAGAAGCCAAGGTGGTGGGAATTCCGGGCAGGCTATGCGTCCAACACAAAGGGCTTTGTGGACTAAGTATTTAAAGAAGCCAAGGATGGGTAGGTTTGAAGGTGAAACAAAATTGCGCATTTAAAGCAGTTTTCCAAACTAGTCTTTAAAAGCAAAGCACTTTTGAAAATTTTCAGATCCACAGTTTTCATTAATCTAAACTTTACACTTGAAAACTACCCAGAAAAATGAGCAAAAATTTAGGTGTACATTTAAAATTTGACTACAGATTTTGTGCCAACAAAAAAGCCTTTTCCAGGCTTTTGCAGTGATGTATTAAATAGGCAAGATAAACAATTACTGTTACAGAAAATAATTTCAACATTTTAAAACCTGTGAATTATATTTAAAATCAATATATCAATGTGAGTTTTTTTCCTGAACTTAAACTTTTGTGTTTAATCTACTTTTAGCAATATTTGATCTGTGTTATTTTCTGGAGGAAAAAAGTGTCCAATATTTGTAGTGGCAAGGTTAAGATCACACCTTTTCTTAATTCATGAATTGTGTATTCCTGACAGCAAAGTTAGAGAAACATCTAAAAAAATCCCTGCTTTTAATAGCATTTGAGACTACTTGACACTTTTCAGGAGGTGCTCAGCAGTGTGCAGGATTGGGCCCATAGGTCTTGGATCAGTAAGAAAACTATGAAAGCAACAAGTTCCTGAGATGCTAAGTTCTGCTTGCTTGCTGGCTTGGCTTCCCCTAAGGCTGTCTGGGGTTTTAATCTAAATTTCTGAAGTTTATGATTTCTCCTGTGCTGGGTTTTTTTTTTTTCCAAGATGTTTTTTAGATGTTGGGGGAATGTATAACAGGACTGAAAATTTTCAAAAGATCATACTAGCATTTTCTATTTTAAGATGTTAAGCAAAGTGCATTCCTGTTTTCAGACGATGGTCTAATGAAAGTAAAATTAGTCCAGAAAGTCAATTTGGGACTTACCTTCGTATCTTTTTCACTTAAAATACATGTAAGATTAAGCTACCAAAAAAATAAAATAAAACCAGACTTGGTCCCTACAAGGCTTAAGAATTGTTCACCCGTTTGCTTAATTTAATATTTTTAATGTGGTTAGCATCTGAATAAACCTTATCAAACATTTCTTGCTCTGCTGACAATTGTCTGACCTCCTAGTTGAAGATCTGAGCACTAACTTAGTTCATGGACGAGTAATCACAGCAGGTCCACAGCAGAACTATCCTAGACCTACAAATACATCATCTGCAGCGTTGTAAATCAAAGCCTCAAAGAGCATCGTTTAGCCTGAAGCTAAAATTGCTTGTTTATCAGATGGTGCCTAGCTTAGCATGGAGCAGTTCCTTGTAAATCTCAGGGACCTTTTACAGCATATACTTAAGCAAGCATATTGGCTCCTGGGAGACTTTCTGAGAGCTTTAATGACTGCAGACTGCTAAAAGATCCAGGCCTTGGTTTAGTTAAGTGGTGGTTACTTGTATAGCTTGGCTCCATTTTGTAAACTCCCAAAGATAAGGTGTCTGCTTTATCTGAGGAAAGAGCCGGCATTAGTTTCTTTGGAAATCTTTATATCCTAAGTGTTAATGTTTTTGTGGCTTTTGGTATTTTGACCTTTGTCTGCTCACTTTTGATTTATGGTGGGAGCAGAATCTTTTTCCCCTAAGCCCTTCCTATGTTTTATAGCTGCTTTGAAAAGCACAGTGAAATACTCACAGCACAGCTTTTAAAAGTAGGTGTAAGGCTGCACTATTCATAAATACATTGTACAGCTCAGGACACTCTAATAACAAGGAGGTAAGAAGACCACCCATTTTATTTCCTATTATTATTATTCGCTATTTTATTTCCTAATAAAATGGGTGGTCACAACAACTCCACAGACCACCACTCAGTGCAGCCTGGGTCAAAGCCCAGGCTCTTTGCTCCACTTGACACCTAGCCCCAGTGTGACAGAAAGGCTCGAAGTGTTCGGCTGAAAGGTGGTGGTAGCATTGGGAAATCAGCTCTCTTTGGTTTATCACTTAGAGAAGCACTCACTACAGTCTTGAATTGGCTGGATTTACCACTAAGACACGATGGCTGGGCAGCTACTTACTGATAGATACTTGCACACACTTGATGTAATTTGCTAATTTTAGAGCCTGTTATCTGGGTCTCTCACTTTTTGATTTGAATTAATTAGAGTTCACCTCAATACAGCCACCTGCTGTGCTGTCACACGCAGCATACATTGGTACAACAAAAACAAGGAATTTCTTTAATAGGCTTATTCAAGAAAAATGGGCTCCCACTTAGATGTGCGAAATGGCATCACTACAATGTCATAGACTAAAAAGGGGAATATAATTTATTTCAGCTGGCATGATAATGATGCAAATGAGAGGAGAAAATGGTCCATTGCATTTATAGGCAGAAGACCCAATACATGTAAAATCTAATTTGACTTTACCAATTATTCAATATCTTTGTGTCTTTCTCTTTCCGTATTTTTTCCCTTGCACCAAATGAAGAGCAAGATCTGATTTTTGTTGCTGTTAGAAGCAGCGCTAACATTTTTTAAACCAAGAATTTTCGCTGGTCTTTTGAATGTAAACCTCCTCCCACACCAATACAAGTATTTGCCCATATTCCTGTGGGTAAACACACGCCACTTATCATAGAACTGAAAATAAGAGTCCCTTGCTGCATGTTTTTTCAAAGAGAGCAAATCATTACAACACCGCGAAGGAAAAGCTAAATAACTTTAAAGGTGCACAGAAGCAGCTGTCTTTTCAAAGCTGCTACTTTCAAACTACACCTTTTCATTAGGTATTTGATGTAGGCAATGACAGACTTATTTGCATACGCAGTTGTGCTTGTTCACTTTCTTCTGTTTTAATAAATGTTAAATTGTATTTTCTTACACACAGCCCAAGTCAGTAGGCTTTTGTACAAATGATGTCAGGACATATGAAGCACATCTGGAGGTATTTTTTCAGCACAGGATCCGTAATGGGTGACATATTTACTCTATTACTGTTAGGCTGGCTTTGAACTACCTGTTGCAGTCTAAATCAGGTTGCCAGGAGCTCAGGGCAAAACAATTAACTCTGGCTGCTATGTCCTGTGGGTACATCACTCTTTCCCCTAAAACTCAGCTTCTGTCCCCTGTTCAGTACCATTCACTGTTCTGCATGTAACCTGGATGTTCAGTCAGGGACATCATGTCTGGACACAGAGGAACTTCTTTAAATTTGACATGTACTCTACAGAAAATATATCATTGTTGTTTTGAGAGGAGAAATTGTGATAGCTTCTGATTTTTACTGGAAGGCAAAAGAAAAATAAAACAGGAATTATAGACAGAAAATTACATCCACATAGCTGTCTATCTAGAGGTATTATATGGCTCATATCAATTTCTCTTTTTGAAAATAATTCATACTGACCCAGCGGAGGGATTTTAACACTAACCACCGTTTCACAGGAGGCTTTCTGTGGCTTTATAAAAAATGTATCATTTCCAGGAAATAAATTTAATCTTACAAATACAAACTTCTACTAATAACACTATTTGGCATGGTTTGGCACTTTGTAAATTCAGAGCACTGTATCCTTGAACCTTTAACTCCATTCTTCTTCTATAATGGAAGTGTCAATATTCTCATTTGGCAAATTGAGAAACTGAAATAGAGCAGCAAATTTGGTTACTCAGGATCATTCTAGCTATAATATAATTAAACATGTGGCTGCTGCTTGCACCAGCAAGGGCTGCTCCCACCAACTGGGCACTGTGCCACAGAAGCTGGGTAAAAGATGCTGCCTTAGCTAAGTATTTTAGGTATAATTTCTTGAGTTAGAATTATGCCATTGGATGTGTGTGCCAAGGCCAAAATTTAGATTTCTTTCTTCTAAAAGCAGTATCATTCCTCCGATTTTGCTGTATGCATCCATTTAGGCTGTCCCAGCTTATACACACACAAGAGATAATGCCTGCCAATACAGACACACACACACACACAAAAACGCTGTGCATTCATGCAAGAGTACACTAAGTATAGAGTTAGCAGGAAGGCAAATAGAAATATTCTGTGCTTTAAACTTTGAAATCGAAGAACTGGGAGAGGGCTTCGTTTAGTGAACATTGCCCGGTTGTTGATGCTAGTTGTTTTAGAGAGAGCTTAAGGAAAAAAAGTCAACAGAAAGAGAAAAAGAAGGCATTTGAGCCTTCCAGTCACTTATCCTGCAATTGGATTCAGGGTTTGGTTACTGATCTCTTTCCATTTCAATATCTTTTCCCCCACATCAGACTCCCAGGCTTGGTGTTGCCTGACTCTGTCACTTTGATTCCACTTAGATTTCAGGTCCAGACGCTAGATTTAAATCTTTATTATATACAATGCAAAATATAAATTGGCCAAATTCATAAAAATTGAGTTTCTCAACCAGTATATTCATCAGAGACAGAATTGCAACATCCAGCAAAGGATTAATGTCCTAATGCCTATGAGCAGAAGAGTATAATCCTAGACCCATTGAAGCTGTCTGCAAAAACTCCTCTGCATCAGTTTGCCTCGGGAGCTATTCATTTCTGCATAACTCCATTTTTAAGAGTATGCATTACTTCCAAACATGTTGAAAATTAATATTTTTGTTATTAGATAGAATTTATTGTGTTGGTGTTAATAAGAACTAGGCAAGAGTTCTAACTTGAATTTTAAATCAGACAAATTGTGCTAATTTTTACCAGTGTGGATAATGAATCAAACTCCTACAAAGAGTAATGGTTTCTCCAGCTCTGGAAACCTCCTTGTTGAAGTCTGAAAGCAGCTCTGGAAGGTTATCAGGTCAAACAAATATTCAGCTCAGTACTACAGTAGCAGGTAAAATTTATCAATACATTGATATTAAAATATAGATGCTAAAGTTAGGTGGTGCAGTGATTTCTTCCTGCACTGGCACTGAGGAATCATAGGAAGTTTCAAATTCAGAGAAACTGTGAAAGTTACAAAGTTCCAGTTTTACCCTAGCTACAAAAATATTTCTAAATGAAAAAAAGGCTGAATTCATACATACTTATTAAAGAAGACTATTTCTAAAATGCTCCTGGTGGTTATCTGGTAACCGTGAGACTTCAAAGTATTCCCACACCTAGAACATACTTTTTTTCTTCCAAGTTGCCATTGATTTCACTGGGCAAAAATTTTAACCCAAATTCTCCAGAGAATAGAATTTCTAACAGCCTTTACTGAAGTGTTTTGCAGACATGAACCATCTCACAAGTAATAAGTTTATTACTTGCAAGTAAGAGTTTATGTGCAGTTTGTTTTGGAGGAGACATGACTAACTTGAGTATCAAAACCCAGACAGGGAAAAGAGGGCAAGTAAGAGAGTCGTCTTTGCTTTTAAGGCAAGCTGAAGAATACCGGGGTTATTTCTGCTCAGTAGGAGCTCCAAGAAGAGCACCTTTATTTAGATTATGAGGCCTTTTGGTGGCAGACATGCAGTGCCCACATTTGTTTACAGAGCATGTTATAATTACGGCTGTTAAAATAATACCTCTAGAAAATGTTTTACTGACTTTTTTCTTGTTTGATTAGCCTTGGGGGATAACAAACCTTCTCTAAACCAGGAAACCTGTAAAACTGTGCTTTGATAAAGCAGTGCTCCTTCATTGTTTTAGAAAAACCCCATTGCCCGGCACACAGCTTAGTGAGCTGCAGTGTGAGGTACTGAGTCCCCTACTCAGGGGGTCAGCTTTCCAGAGGGTCCCTGCTATCAGTACTTCAGTGAAACGGCTGCTGCTGCTCTAGGGGAAATAAAAAAGCCAAATATGCTTTCCCCATCTTCTTCCATCTTTGGAAAAGAGAGGAGAACTTGCTGCAGAGAAACAAACAGTGATTTCCGCGATGCAGTCGCACAAGGTTTGGTGAGACTGCACATCACTCAACATTTCTATATATACAGAGGGTGGGATAAAGCCAGATTCTGCCTTAGGCTGGGGTAAGATCACTGCATCTACAGAGATGGAGGTGGCAATAATACTAATTAATGCACTTAACTCTCTCTGAATTTGTCCTTGGAAATAAAAGGGGCTTTAGCTTGTAAGACGTAAGAAGAGCAACAGGGAAACTGTCATTCAGCACAGGTGACTTCAAATTCTTTCTTCGTCCATGTTTACAATCAGGTCAGTCTCACCAGTGCCACCAAGGCACCAGCAGTAAGGTAGGTGGCTTTCATTTGCTGTTGGTTATTTATTACGTACTTTTACATTGATCTGTAAATACATCCGGGAGCACTTGCACCATCTGCTGCACATTTGTCAGTCACTGAATGGAGGGTGGACATCTGGGATGTCACTGGGTTTTGTTGATTTTCCCCCATTAGAGCTATTGTTTCCTTTTTTATGTGAGCAAAGAGCCAGGCTGACAGCAGCAAAAAGGTGGGTAGGTGTATGCAGCACTACCTCCAAATCCTCAGGACCTGAGTTTTCTCCCAAGCTTCCTTCCACTTTGTAGAGCTCAGGGTACAAATCCAGCATGAAACATAAAAGGACCAACCATAGTGTTCCCTTGCAGTATGAATGGCAATATTAAATGATAATGTGGCAGACAAACTGATGTACTCCCTGCATGTGCAGGACATCGCAAAACCCCAGATTTGGTGAGGAAACAAAAACCAAAACATATAATTTAATGCATTCCCCTAAATTCTATTTTGGCAGCTGTTACACACCCACTGACACAGATGGGGAATGCCAAGGCTGCCTGCCTGGGTACCAGAACCAGAGCCAGAAGATTGACTAATACTCTTCAGAAAATCCCCTTTTTGTCACAAGTGATTCGACCTTACCCACTCTTTTTCCTGTGTCTCTGTTACCTGCACACTCAGAAACAGCTTCTCACCGGTATATTCTCTAGAATCGTCAACACTGTGTTATCATAAATCATGTTTAAGCCCTGACTTTTAGAAGAACTAAAAATAGTAATAGATTGATTTTAGCATAGTATCTTCTAGATGATTTGGAACACGTTTGGTTTATGTTTCCAAGATAAACATCTTCTAGACTGAAAACTAAAATTCAGAGATCACTGGTAACTATCAGATAATTATCAGATCACTGATAACTATCAGATAACTATCCAAATCAGATAACTATCTGATTCCAGCTACTGGTGCACAAAAGAAACCACACTGATGTCATGAGAAATAAAATTATCATTGCCAATTCCCAGCATGTCCTGCTTTGAAGCAGCTTTACAGCTGTGAGGCACAGGTACAGCCCAGAGAAGCTGCGGTAGCCCCATCCCTGGCAGTGTTCAAGGCCAGGTTGGATGGGCCTTTGAGCAACTGGAAGGTGTCCCTGTCCATGGCAGGTGGGGAATGAAACAAAATGATCTTAAGGACCAGTCCAATCCAAACCATTCTATGATTCTATCATCCAGCTCTACATAAATTGCAAGTGCTGCCAAAAGGACATCCCTGTGCTGGGAGGTAAGTGCAGGCATGAAACCTGAGAAAAGAGCCTTTCTCATAGACTGAGAAAGTTGCAGCTGTTCAGCCTGGAGAAGAGAAGGCTGCGTGGAGACCTCATAGCAGCCTTCCAGTATCTGAAGGGGGCCTATTGGAATGCTGGGGAGGGACTCTTCATGAGGGACTGTAGTGAGAGGACAAGGGGTAGTGGGTTCAAACTAGAACAGGGAAAGTTTAGATTGGATCTGAGGAAGAAATTCTTTACTGTAAGGGTGGTGAGGCACTGGAATGGGTTGCC
>JASSUY010023758.1:0-22262 GCA_032466535.1 Forpus xanthops | reverse complement strand
AAACTGCCTCACCATCTATAGTAGTCTAGAGTCTCTGGCCACCACCCCTGACTATTTTAAGATATCCCAATACACTTCAGTGATGCACAGTTCAAAGTGATAGAATAACATCTGTTAGCATGTTGAAGTGCAAGTTGTTTACAGAGGCATTTTTAGCTTGTTCACATACTGCACTTCCCAGACAGACAGAAACTCAATTTATTAACAGGGCTCTGCTTCTCATTTTCACACCTAAACCCCAAATTCCTGGAAAAAAAAAAAAAAAAAAAGAAAAGAAAAAGAGCAAGAATCTTAGGCATTGTGAAAGAAGAAAAAACAAGACATCCCACTCGAGATAAAGCCTATTTAGAAACTTCAAGTATGTGACAGAAATGAGTGGACTTGAAAATACGGCTGGCTCCCGACATGTCAATTTTGCACTTCTCCCTCAGTCTTCCTTGCAAAGAGAATTGGTATTATTATATTTAAAATGCATTTAAGTTGTATGTTGATCTGATGGTAGGATAAAATAATCAGCAAGTTACTCTGATGCAGCAGATGTGCTACTGAGTCATAATAACCCATCCTGCCAACAATCATAACCTACAAGAAAACATTCATAGAATCATAGAATAGCTAGGGCTAGAAAGAACCTTAAGATCATCTAGTTCCAACAAAACCACTCTCGGGAGGCACTGTCAGCCTATGCTCTCCAGAGTCCCTGGAGTGACAAGGACTACATCTAATCAAACTACAGGCCAGCACAAAACCAAGCCTCTCCAGAAATTTACAGCCATAAGATTTTTTTTTCTGATTTTGAAGGAATGTGTATTAGAAGGAGAACAACAGATCAAATAGATTTCATAAACATAAGTTCTTGGTGGTTTAATCTGAAAGTAAGTGCAAAGCTGAAAAAGTCTTCAAAAAAAAAAGCTGTCCTAGCGCAACAGCCACAGAGTACACATGTAGCCCTTGCTGCAGCCCAGCACCAGGGCAGAAATTAAGCCACACAACTCAACTGCTTTATTTCTTTTCCAAAACCCTTTAAAGTAGGAGAGCTCACACAGGACCAAATCACTCTTCCCAGCTGCAGCAGAACTAACTGGGTGAGTGAAAGCCATGTCAGGACTACATGACACAGTGATTGCCACTCTTTCGCCATCCTGTCTGATCCCTCATGGGAGAGGAGGGTAAGAGGAGAGGAGGGGGAAAAGCCTGCTCTCATCCAACAGGAATACATCCAACAATTTTTCCATCTCTCTGAGGTCTGCTGCAACACTAGTGACATTTGGCATTTTGTATGGAACAACTCTGTTGATTAGTGACCATCCTGAGTTGGAAGACTGGAGGGAGGATATCACTGAGCGATTCAGGAACGAGTTCACTCCACTGAACACATCTACTCACATCATTTGCTTTTCCTTTTGGGCACACTGATGAATAACTAGGATTGTATTTTACTGCTGTCATCAGCAGGGCTTGGAAATGTTTTTTTGCCACAAGCATCCCTTAATACCCAGACACCTTCCGTTCAGCCAGCATCACTCAAGTTGTCCAACAGCCTGTCACAGGTTCAGCTGGGGCTCCTTTTTACATGGACATTAACTACACTGTTTGCCGACTTCCATTTTCCCCAGTGAATGTGCCTATGCTGAACAGCAGTCTGCAGACAGACCACTGGATGCCAACAGGAGCACCCTTCCATCAGGAAACCGATTGCTTGTTCTCAAAACATGTTTTCAGGAAGATTTCCAGCTGTGTTCTAACAGCAGTAAAACCTGACACAATCTGATGAAGCAGATGTTTCCTTCAGAAACAGGAGGCAAAATACAGACAGTGTAACCACTCGGATAGCTACACGAGCCAGCGGAGCAGCGACTGTTCAACTCCCTTTGGAAGATGTGCATAAGGAACACGCAGGGAAGTCATACACTCCTACACCTGCAATGGCTAATGCTAAGTACATAATTTTGGAAGGACTTTGTGAACTACAAGTTTTGTAAGGTTTACTGAAGTGCCATTTTCAAAATCGTGTCTTTAAAAGACAAAATCCCAAATCAAAATTAACAGGAAGGTGATTCCCCTTGAAAAACTCCTCCCAACCAATAGCAAACCCTAGAAATAATTAAGCTTTGCACACACTATAGCTCTCCCTTAGTGATCTATGCTCAACATGCAATGCCAACATGTCAATGTGTCCTACGAGCTCAGTTGGTGTTACAGCCAAGCAACAAGTGGGAGAAAGAACAGGGATGAGGCTTCGTTACAGAACCCTGCCATATAGCTGTTACCATTACACAGACCTATGCACCTGTTAAGTACAATTTCACCCACTCTGAACAAAAGCTGAATGCTACAGATGACAGTGATGTGCAGAAGGCATCTCTGTTCTCTGGGTATTACCTAGTGAGTAACACGGAACTCCTTAACCTCTGGCATTGCGCACAGCTATTGCAAAAAAGGAGAAATTATACACATTTCACCAGAAGTTTCTCTGGAAAACACACTCCTGGGAAAAGTACCAGGAGAAAGAAGAGGCCTGCTGCAAAACCAGACCTGAAGAGTTACCTCCGAACACAAAATGCGGAGAAGGCCATTGCTTCTCATGGCAGCAGAAAGGAAAGTAACTTGGCTCCCTAGGCAGATAAACAGGACTGCCTTGACCATTTCCAATCACTCAACTCTTGCTGGAGGTTATTGCTTCTTGGAGCCTGTCATTTGGAGCCCCTCTTTTGACACCCACTTCTACATACATCTAACCTTAGAGCAGAGGCATAGCAAAAGAAAATTACTTTCAGAGGGAAACATCACACCCTGAGAAAACTTTCTGACTCAACAGATGAGCACAAGACACCAGACTTAGAAATAAACATGGACATGGAACTGTTGGAACAAGTGCAGACGAGGGCCACAAGGATGATCAGGGAAATGGAGCACCTCCCCTATGAAGATAGGATGAGAGAGTTGGGGCTGTTCAGCCTAGAGAAGAGAAGGCTGCATGGAGACCTCATAGCAGCCTTCCAGTATCTGAAGGGGGCCTATAGGGATGCTGGGGAAGGACTCTTCATGAGGGACTGTGCTGACAAGACAAGGAGTAATGAGTTCAAATTTAAAAAGGGAAGTTTAGATAGGATCTGAGGAAGAAATTCTTTACTGCAAGGATGGTGAGACACTGGAATGTGTTGCCCAGGGAAGTTGTCAATGCTCCATCACTGGCGATGTTCAAGGCTGGGCTGGACAGAGCCTTGGGTGACATGGTTTAGTGGAAGGTGTCCCTCCATGGCAGGGGGGTTGGAACTATATGATCTTAAGGTCCTTTCCAACCCTAACTATTCTATGATTCTATGATTCAATGTTGATTCCCCTCCTGTGCAACCTGCACCATGCCTAGGTAAGAGGATGGTTTTGGAGGCATCACTTCCCTTGTTGTGATTTGGGGTACAGTTGACTAAAGAATAGCAACATACTTATCATACCATCCCCATATATGACAAAGCTTGAGCACCTACACTGTACATAAGGGTATTCTCCTCTTTCCAAAATGTATACACTGCTTAGTTATTTACCTACTTAGATCATTCATAAAAGGTCAGCAGTTTTAACATGTGAGGCCAGCAGTGAAGAAAAGGCATCAAATACCAGATTTCTCTAGCCCACAGCTATTAAAATCCCAACCAGCATAAAATCGGCATGTAAGCACAGACACTGTCTTTTAAGGAAAGACTATTCAGAATAACATTTCATCTTTAAAGCAAACATAACCTGAGACTCTAGACACATACTGTGGTTGGTATTTATTCATACCCATGCTCAAACTTCTAGCAATATGTAACAGTCAGAAATTTCAAAAAAAGTAATGAAATGTCAAAAAGATTTTTATACTCATTTTAACCATTCTTGTACTATCACTTTGATTCACAAAGCTGAAACAGGAAATCAGATCATTATCACTCCGTCCACTTTGTCTCCATTTTTCTGCTTCTCTACACCCTTTTAAAATCCAATTATTTTTTTCACAATCTCTCTTCATACAAAAGTACTCTAATACCTTCAGTAGCTGTCAGTGGGCCACCTCTTTTTCTGCTACAGACTAAGGTAAGTAAGGCAGCCCATTCTCCACTCAACTGGCTGAATTACCTTCCCTCCCTTAATTCCTAATCCTCTTAATACTTATTTTCCAATTCATTACTCACTTCCTCTTACTGATGTAAAATACTACTGCTACCACTCAAAAACCCCATGGTAACATCAGCTTTTGTGGTCTTCTCCATTCTCATGATATTTAGTTCATGACAGTCTCATGCGCAAGAGAAAAAAAGAAAGGGTGGGAGGAGAGGTTAAAAAACAACAAACCAACAACAACAAACCACTGTTTATTCACTTTTGTGATACTTCTTTATGGGTTTCTCTTGAGCATCCAACGTTAACACCTCTATAGACACTGCTGGGCATACGCCTTCCATAGAGAAAGTGAAGGTTCTATTCTTGAAAATGACAGTGGTATAAGCTGCTAGAGAGCACAGTTCCTCCCTTTTCTCCAGGTCACATCCCCCCCTCCTGCAGCTGGTACCAGCACGGGCAGATGCAGGACAGCAGAAGAAGGAATGGGATGGCACTGGCATCGCACAGTTGAGAAGCTGCATCCTGATGCTGCAGGGACACAGTCTTGCACCCTCCCAGCCTGTGCTGCAATTTAAGGGCTTTTCAGTCCATCCTTTTCGAGGACCTCAGATCCTAAAATAGTCATTTTAAAACAAAATGTTTCCTTTTATTAACTTTTCCTTTAAATTCTTAGGCCAGGCTAAGCGCTTTTCTATATCAGAAAAAGCCAGGTTCACACCATATTTACGTACAAAGTATCCATGTAAATGTCTAAATATTGCATTGTGCCTGTCACTTGGTGAAGCCAAGTCTCATATACAGTCACCTCTGTCCATGTCAGGATCCCAGCCAAGAAGGGTTACAGTCCCAAGAGGGCTCACCACAATACACAGACAGCTTTGCACAGAAACATCTTGCAAAGACTGTGCAGAAGAATACACGTAGGATCATGCTGATAAAAGAGGTGCTATATAGAACAAGCATTTTCTAAAAAAACATCTCCAGTTTGAACTCTAATTGGATTAATTTAGCTTGAAGCTTTAAATAAAAATCTATTTAAACAAATGTTTTCCTGCTAAATAACCTACATAAGCACACAGCCCTGCTGTGCTTAAGGGAAATTTAAAAAAATAATAAATAGATTTCAATGTCCCAGCCACTGCATGGTTTTTGAAGGGTTCGTTTCAACATGCCCTAGTCAAACAAGTCAAACCTGCACTATCACTCCCACTCTTTTCTAATACAAGAAACATTTAAGTACAGTTATATTTCATAAGTAGCTGCTTATCTGATTGACAAGAAGGCACAATCTCTTGCAAAATAAATTCCATCTTAATATAATATATTCTCTGAAGTCCCTTCTCATTCCTCCTTAATGCTTTTCTCTTCAAATTTCCCTGGCATCATCTATTTTGAGTCCTTTTGGATCAAGTTCATATTTTTTGGTCTTATTTGCGCTAGTCAGGTGCTTCCAAAGCAATAAAGTCTGAGAAACTGCATGCCATGCTACACAAGAGTTAACTTGAATCACACAGCCAATGAAGAGCTCTGCAACTACATTTTCTTCAAAAAATTACTCATTGTCCTAGTTTACCAGCTTTTTACTGAACTGGCAGACAGGCAAGACACAGGACATACTATTGCCACTGATGCAAAGCAGAAGTGAAAGAGGTCTTCACTCAAGACAAATGTGGCTTATAAAGAAATTAAAAGGACCTCAAAAGATCATAGAATCATAGAATAGTTAGGGTTGGAAACGACCTGAAGATCATCTAGTTCCAACCCCCCTGCCATGCCCAGGGGCATCTCACACTAAACTATGCCATCCAAGGTTATGTCCAATCCGGCCTTGAACACCGCCAGTGATGGAGCATTCACAACTTCCCTGGGCAACCCACCCCAGTGCCTCATCACCGTCACAGTAAAGAATTTCTTCCTCAGATCCAATCTAAACTTCCCCTGTTTTAAGTATGAACCTGTTAGCTTTTTAACACCACAATGATTGGATAACTATACAAAGAAAGGACTAGAAAACAAACAAAAAATCAAAACTACACATCTATTTCGAGGTCAATGGAGAATGCAACCAAGTACCAAAAATCACTTTAAATGTTCATCTGGTATCCCTGTAAATATTTAAGTATCCTATTGCTAACTAACTCTAGAGGTTCACTGAAGTTCACAGCTGCTGGAGGTACTCAGTTAGAAAGGAGTTTATAAGAACTAGGCAAAATATTTACAAGTGCTGGAGAAAAACAGAGATATTTACATAATCTTTGGCAACAGGACAGAAAACATGGCACTTCTAGTACACTGTCCAGCTGCTTACAGAGAAAAACCATCACATCAGGGAGGTAGGAAAGGCAAAGACACCTCAATCAAGCAACTGAAAGCTAATTTTTTTATTTATTTTTCTTTTAAAACGCCTCATCAGAGATCTCAAAATAACAGTAGAGTGATGGCTTCAGAGTGCAACCCAAAGCATACTTCTAGGAAAAAAAAAAACACCGTAAAAACATCATGAGCAAGTATTCACACTTAAAATGGTAACTAAGCACTTAATCTTAGTATGACCTACACTTTCTTAGATGGTCTTCATGTTTTGCAAGTTATCTGGAAGAGTAATTATTTAAGACATTAACTTTAATAAATGCTAAAACATTATTCCATTAAAAGCTAAAAACAAGTGAAAAGACACCTACCTGTAGTACCGAGACTGTAAATAGGTTGAACAAATAGTCTTTGATACATGGCTGGCAGATCCAAAGTCTATTACTTTAACCCGGTAAGGCTGCCGAACAGGATCCACCAACATAATGTTCTCTGGTTTGAGGTCAGCATGGATTAAACCCAGACTTTTTAGTTTTTTCAGTGCAGTAGCCACCTGTTGCAGAATAGGCCTTATTACTTTCAGTTGCAGAGGGCTGAATTTGTTTTGTTTCAGGAAGTCATATAAATTCTGTTCCAACATCTCAAAAACCAGACAAGTATGGTTACGATGCTGAAAGCATTCATAGGCTCTCACAAAGTTAAACTCATCAGCATTTTCAGTACTTAGTCTCGCTAATATGCTCACTTCTATTTGTCCTTGGCGTGCATACGAAGGATGATTCTTCAAGATTTTGACTGCCACAATCTCATTTGTACCCCTTTTCCAGCATTTCACGACTTGTCCAAAGGTCCCTCGCCCAAGGAAATCAAGAACCTCATAAGTGTTTTTCACAGAGCACAATACTTCATGCTGTACTAACTGGTAATCTCCATCTCCACTTGTACCACTTGGTTTTGAAGTTGTAGCCGTTGTCACGACTGTTACTGGGTTTCCCACATTGGTTTGCAACATTGCAGGCAGGATGGACAGTTCATCAACAATCTGCATCGTGCCGTTTTGATTATCCAGCTCTTCGCTCTTACGCTTCAATCCACATCGCTGGGGCCCTTCCAGGGTATCTGCCCCAGTCCGAGGTGCCTCTAACTGAGCTTGCTGTGCCCACGCCACTAACACTTTTGTAGCACCTGCAATATTTGTTAAAGCAACGGCATTTGACAGCAACAAGAAGTTCTGTCCTCGAGGTCTGTCAAATGGATTTTTAGTCTGAAAGAATGTACTAACCCTGTGCGGAGAAATTCCAAAGTTTTTACCATTCACACAGATTTGCGGGTAGGTTCCATTGTGGTACACGCAACTGCTTGGTTCTAGTTTGAGTTTCTTCACACTACAAAAGGCACTTGACTGGGTTTGATAAACATATGGTGGATAGACCAAGACTTGTGAGGCCATACCTACAGAGGGAAAGAAAAAGAAAAAGTGAGAAACCTGCATTTACATTTCCAAGCAGCTTCCTCTTCTAAGAAGATCAGGACATAAGTGCATTTTCCAAATGAACTAGTCTAAAGTTACTTCATGTTTAGTTTCTTACAGCCCACAGCAAGGTTCCCAGACCTTCCCAGTGCACACAAGGGCTGTGGCAGTAGCAGGTCACTGCAGTAGTTGCTCTTGGTGGTTGATCAGGGTATGACTGAGACAGTCTGCAGCAGGCTGCTAGTTGTCATTTTTCAAATAGGGGAACTACCTTTGTGATATTAAAAACTCAGCTTTCACTTTAAAACAACAACAAAAAAATTCTACATAAAAACATTCAGTAGCAAAAGTTAAATAATTCAAATATTCATCAACAATGATATAAAATAACTGAAAAGCTCCTAACTGTGAACCAAAGCTACCTCTTCCACAAGGTATCAGATCTACTCATCATAAGCACCACCAGGCTTCTCAGAACAAACAAGCAAATGACAACTGTCAAAGATCAAAGAATTTCACCGTGATGAAAGAGAAAGCAATCAAAGTGTGTGGCAGAGCCTAAAAACAGCTTACAGAGACATGTGTATGTTCACATAAACTACAACTCTACTGTACATTGTCATTTACCTGGAATCTAATCCATTCACAAAAAAACAGGTAGATTCTCCAAATTATATAGCATCCCATTGCATTAGTTTGTGCATCCGTTTTCACATGAGGAAGCAGACTGTTCACCTGAGAAGCCCCTGAGCACAGTAGCCCCACTCTGCACAGGATTAGTCCCCAAATTTGTCCCTAACTCAGGACACCAGGTCTACAGCAAGCAGAGCCATGCTCCTCACTGTACCTCCCCTTTTCCAGGCATGAAGAAGAGTCTAGTCTTAGCAGAGCATCAGAGGGAGAAGGACAATGACAGCAGTAGCTAGTCCGCATGCAGGATAAGGAATTTCAAGTCCCCACTAAATTGCACAGACCTCACCTCTCAGATGCTGCACCTTCCAGCTCTTGTCTCTGCACTCACCCTACTGCATCCCCTTCCAGAGCTGTCAAACACCAGCCTTAAGCTTTAATGTCACGTAATGTTAAACCCTAAGAAAAAGGCACTGAATGGAAAATTACTACAAGTTTCCAGCGAAGTTTTGGCTTATACAAGCCTGATCAGCTCTCAAAAACAAGTTCAATACCAGTAATACTTTAATTAAATCACTTTCTCATACCAAGCACATGAAGATTCTGGCAATGGCTATTTAAATTGCAGATGAGTCCCATAAAATTTGAGCCAGACATTGCAATGATTGATCAAATGAAAACTAACCAAACACATGGCATGATTATTCTGAAGCTGTGATTTGATTTATGCAAATTAACATTTTGCATCTTAAGAGCAATTAAAATCATCATACCATCATCTCAGTTTAGCATCCCATAATGGTTTTTGTCCCAGCAGTAGAAGAAAAATTCAAAGCCCTTTCCTTTTCAAAGCTGATCACCCAGAGCCAATCAATGTAGAGAGCTGGAGAAGGCTGGCAGCCACCCAACATTATAGACTGCCAATGGCCCTCTGCTCCACACCAAGGGTTTAAAACTAACTCTCAAGAGTGAAAAAGCAGTGATAAACCTACACTGCAGTTAAGGAGGTTTTCCAAAGACAGGAAAACAACCCAGTGGCAGAGAAAACAAGGGATCCTCCGACATAGCCAGAAGACCACTCAAAACCTTACCTGAGCCTGTTGGGATCACTGGTCTTCAAAAACATGCAAGACTTCTACAGTAATTTGAACCACTCCAGAAGGACTGGAAGCACACAGACCCAGCTTTAACATTCATTTCATTTAGATGAGAAAAAATAGGCTATCATCTTTTGGGGTTTGCATGTTAGGCTTTACTCCATGATCCTGAACTCTGACCAAAGGAAAAGCTTTGTTCTCAGACAAGAAGTGTTTATTGAGTTATTGTAAGAACATTTTTAGCAACCCCAAGGAAAAAAAAAGGCAGGGGGGAGAGGCGCTAAATAAAAAGGAACATACCCTGGGAGAGGAACCTTTGATGCAAACATGAACAACAACAACAAAGAAGCCAAGTTTTACTCCAGAAAAGTAAAAATGGACTTGGAGTTCTTGTACAAGCATCTGATTTCTCACTTTCCCCTTTACCCCTCTTATTTTGCCTTTTTTTAGACATACACTTCAAGATACAATCTCATTTAGAGAAGCTAGAGCATCTTCACATAACCAAAGAATAAGGTGTTCCTGTGAAACAGGCACATTAAAATCCTGCAGCATCCTACACTTGAGAGTGCTTAAAGACCTCTGTCATGCACTCATAAGCAGAGCTCAGGACTTTTCAGAAAGTACACTCCTTACTACACATTAACATATATGCAACTAAATACCCCAGAACAACATGCAACTATCCAATACAACTGGCTGCTGGAGGTCTTCACTTTGAGAAGCAAAGTTTATTAACAGACCTGATTTCCCCCCCTCTCAGACAACAGGGCTGCCCAACAAGCCTTCAGAGAAAGGGAAGATATCACAACACCCACAACTACAACAGCACTACTATGCTGCGAGCAGGGGGAGGGGGTTTGTTGGGGATTTTTTTCTGGTTGGGGGTGGTAGGTTTTAGTGGTGGCAGTTTTTGGCTGAGGTTTTTTATGTTTGCAGGGTTTGGGGATTTTCTTACCATTTTTGTGGGATTCAGGTTACAATATAACCCTATGGACAGTTACACTGGAAAGTGTAGAGAGCTGCTGTTGCAGGAGTTTTGGTTGCTGGTTTGTTTTGTGGTTTTGTTTTTTAAGCAGGTTTTCTAATAGAAGAAAATAATAAACTGCACATTGTCACCTATACCACAGGATGGATCTTTCATTCTCCCCATTCCCCACGAATCATTTCCCTAAGCTTACACATCTTTCTGCATGGTTCTTCCTGAGACTACCACTGCTCATACAGACCTAGCCCACACTGTATCAACATTAACAAGTCCAGCAGCACAGTAAGAGGGATGTATAGAGCAAAGCAACTGATGCAAAAGGAAAGACAAACCCGTGCCATTTCAGTGAGGGTACCTGAGCTTGAACACCCATGAGCATCTGGTGCAACCTTCCTGTCAAATCTAAAATACACCCAAGTGTATGCACTACATAACCTCTCCAGGGTGCAAACCAGAGCAGAACATGCAAACCCACCAGAAGACGGGCTGAAAAGCAATGCCCAGGTGACACAGTCTCCAGCTACTATAGCAGCTTCCGGCCTGATACAGTTTTTGTCTCAGAGCAGTGTGCCCATTCCCTCTACACGTTTCTGAAGCCCTCTTGTTGTTCCCCAGGTGCAAGATGACCACAATAACTCTACTCCGGTGCAGTGACTGCTCCCAAGCTGAAGTAGGCTCCAGATTTCTCCAGCTTGCTTTGCTCCAGTACTGAGACTGCTGCAAAGCACCTCACGTGCAACCTCCCTGCTAGTGAATACTGCAGGGGATCTGGAAACTTAGAAAGCCTGTCTTGAGACGCCTATCAACTACATTATTAACTCTAGACAGGGTTTCTTCAAAGGAAACGTGCCTTCTTGGGCCTCAAGTTTGAAACAGAGAGAACTGGGAGATCTACATGTGGCTTATTAGACATTAAACTATACTAAATGTATTTTGATCATAGAGGTAAGACTGAATTCTGGAATTCTGTGCTTCTCAAGAAAATTTGAACAAAGTAATGAAGTAAACATTTTAGTAAGTAAAATCATTGCTCATTGAAAGAGATAAATAAACATGTGTTCAAAAAGTCATGACAATAAACAGGAGGTGCTTCACAGTTTGCACCCCCCCACCCTGGTCAAGCTTCTCTCTGCAGAAACAGAGAAGCAAGAAGACATTGCTCAGTGAAATGAAGTGGTTCTGGCAAGATCTCTGTAATGTTCACCTAACTGACACCATGTTCTCTACTAGATTCTTAACACTATGTCTCCAGCCTTTTCAAGCACTTCTAGGCAAATTCATAAACATGACCAACTTGGCAGACTAACAACATGGATAAGCACAGGCTGTTCCAGGTCTGACCACCATTAATAATTAACTATAAATTCACATTTCCTCATGACAGAGTAAGGGAGAGGGAGGGGGGACAGGTAGCAAAGTAACTAGTTAGTAAAACCACTGCAGCAGAGCTGCAGAGAAATTGCCACAACACCCTTCATTCTTCTGCAAAATAAACAGCCCCTTTTAATAGCCCCAAAAGCACAATCACCATGTTGCTGCCGTTGCAGTAAGACCCCCCAGCAGGCAAAGCCTAGCCAGGGGCAGCCACCTCATACTATAGTTACAGTTTAACTCAAGAGAACTTGTTTTCCAACTTCTTTCAAGCCTCCATTAGCCAGAGCCAGTTCCAACACACTCACACCCTTCCCACAGTACAGTCTGGCATCAAGGGAGGCTTTCTGAAAGCTCAGTAACTTCCAGCAAATGCACAATGTGAACAGTAGCACTTATCAAGACTTTTGCTTACATTATGCATCATTTTGGAAACAGTCATTTTTCCCAGGTTAAAAAAAAAAAAAAGAAAAAATACTTTTAATATTAGGTGCCGCTCAACTTTACAAGTTACTTAAATACACCCTCTCTTTCCTCCCAGAAGAAAACTTATTACTGGTAGTAGCAGCACCTCTCTGTTACTGTTTGTTTTGGATACAGAGCCGTACAAGCTGTCCTGATGGGCGCACTTTCACACCCATGAACTGTTTGCCCTAAGGAATTCCCTTACTCCAGCTGTATGATTCATAACAAAGCACTGGCAACTGAGGTTTCACGCAATTTATGAAGGAAAATATATCCATAGAAAGTATAAAGTGTAAAGAGACACAAATTCAGTGCATCTCCCCCTGCCAGCTACCTCAAAACCAGATCTCTGACCTATGGAAGGGAGGGAGCGGAGCAAAGGAGAAAGCACCAATGTAGTTGAAGCAACACGTGCCATAGGACTTGTTCCCTCACATGACCACGGAGGCAATTCTGGACATGAACTGCATAGGCACAAGCACAATCCATCACCAAGAACAGTGAGATGCAGGGGCACCTTTGCAGAGGCAGCTCTAATGCCAGCTTGACAAAGCAGCCAGCGTCCAATTCTAAGCATAGCAGCCAGAAGAATCCAGTGACAAA
Organism: Forpus xanthops; assembly: GCA_032466535.1. Lineage (NCBI taxonomy): Eukaryota > Metazoa > Chordata > Aves > Psittaciformes > Psittacidae > Forpus > Forpus xanthops. Next base: position 9,226 of record JASSUY010023758.1, on the reverse strand, counting down.
AGCCATAATTGTGGTCTTTGATTAACATACAGAAGGTATTTCAGAGCTCAGGAATCCTGGCCCAGCATGCACCACAAAATCAAGCTAAGCTACTGCCAGCCTTCACATGATGTGGAAACCTCAGTCCTGCATAAATCAGGGGTGAAGGCTGAGGCTGGAAGGCCAGAAGTTGGTTCCAAGCTTTGAGTGAGTCTTGGTAGGAAGCAAAAGACAACATGATTCAATTTTGCAGTTGAAAAACATAGTTACTACCCACCTAAGAAAACTGTTACAGGGCTGCCTTTAGATTTGGACAACATCCGAGACAGTTTTAATCAGGCATTGCAAACGTTACACTGATACCAGAAACTGAAAATACAAGTTCATTTTGAAGTATGATGCAAACTCATCAAACACAGCATTGTCTCAATACTTGGAAACAGAACTGACCCCATACACTGAACACAAACATACTTTACATGAAGTATCAGAATGAACTCCTACGGCTAGACACTGCCGTATCTACCAATAGCAGTGCCGAATAATACAATCTCTATATTCATATTTTCCACAAACATCAAAAGCTACATCTTGTGATGCCAATATGACTGCAATCACAGTTAAAAAGACAAACGGAATAATACTTCACACATTTGTTTTTTTTTCTGCTGGGCAAGAAGCCATTATGCAACTGGAAAGAAAGTACAAGCAGCACAGTATCGGGCATCAGCCCCAGTGAGAGCATGTTCTCCGAATCAGTATGTGCCTCCATCAACACAGACGGCATGTGTCAACCAGCCAGGGCTTCACCAGTTAAATCTCTTCTTTTAAGGGACTATTTTTTTTTTTTTAACCCAAAACCAGCAAGCACACCGAAATAACAGTCCCTACCGGCAGTGTTTAGAAGAGTCCACACCTTCAGGTTCTGCACCACATCACAGAACTGAAGGATTTAGTCAAACTACTGCCACCACCTGTTGCTCTTCCATGTAGCAAGATGGATCACAGAACACAGACAAGTAGGACATAAAGTCACACTTGTATTTCCAAATGATTTTGCCACCTTCCATAAAGTAGAAATAATATCTGATAGAGGGATTTAGCTCAAATTGCCTGTTGACAAGCCACCTCTTTAAACACACAAACAACACCATGACCACAAACACCCAACCACAACTTCCTATATAAATATGTATGCAATTTTGCCTTCTTATTTTCAGCCACTTTACTTTGATTTCATTGCTTAATTTTGCATTCTTAGTCTGCTGGGTAGAATTAGAAGTGGACCAACCCAGCTCAGAAATTTATTAAGAAGTTTCATTTTAGAATGGCTCTAGACAATACTAAATGCAGCCCCTACAATATAAATCTAGATGGCTGCTTAAGGCATTGCTACTTCACCTTCACAGCATGGCTGGCATGCTAGAACATCTGTATGTCCTTTTTGAAGAAACTACTTTCACAAAGTTGCTTCTTCATCAAGTCCTCTAAACGACTCAAGGTGGAGGGAGGTTCATTCAACATTACCCTTCTTCCTGTCATGAACAAAAGATTTTCAGCTGGGCCAAGCACACATCAGTACACCACCACGAAACTACTGTTCCCTACAGGACTTGCAAATGAAGTTCACAACAGCAGACGCACAGTTAGCCTGTTGAGCTTATCAAGTCTGGCATGTGATGTAAAAATTCACAAATCAAGGTCCACTGTACCAAAAGAGCACAGTTCAGGAGGTGTGCAAAGCTATTTTCTACACACTGAGAATCACACAGCAGTAAGTAACATTTGAGCTACAACTTCCCCCAAATACATGAAAAATCATAATCGTTCCTCCAATTGGATCAGCATGAACTTACATTCCAAAGCTCACAAGACAGCATGCCCAGATCACATTCAACTCCTTCTGCAACCAAAACATTACAGTAAATAAGAACTTCAGCCTTTCTTTGGTTTGTTTTAATTCTTTTACACTTAGATTAGATGTCTTCATTCTGATTTGACACATTTCCCTTAATTTATCTTTTCCTGCTAGTTTCCAGGTCAGCCACTTCAGTTACACCCAGTAACAGCTTTCAAACATACACTGACTGAGGTACACACACACACAAAGCATAGGTTTGAAAGGGTTTTTCCCACAGAAGGGTGTGAAAGGGTTTATATACAAACAGAACGAAAACTCTCCAGAGTCCCAATTATTTTTTTTATAATACAAATTCCTTACTTAAAACTGCATTTTAAATATATTTCTGTTCTATAACACATTGTGAGCAACAACATCATGGAGACAGCATTGGTTGCTTACTGAAAACAGCTGTATAAATTAGACATGGCATATGTAGAACAATAAAGAACAGAGGGAAAAATAGGTGTTTACCACTTCTTTAACATTTCTAAAGACATGCAGGAAGGGGAATTTCCTACAGGCAAAGAAATCAGTGTATTAGAAATGCATATTCTCTCACAGAAGGCTCAGCCTTCTGCCTCCTAACGAATTAGTAACTGTAATAACCCATATTATAGCATTTCCCAGAGCCACCAGTGCAGGAAGTTTCTCCCTCTCTCCTACGCAGGAGAACTTACTGATTTAGATATAGAGAAAGTAAGCAAAAAGAAAGGCAAGATCACAAGCAGCATTATGACCTCATTAGCTACAGCATAATACTGATAAATATGTCAGTTTTTCCTGTTGTGTTCTCTTACATATTTAACAATCTTTCCATTTGCAGCATAAGTAAACATTTACTCTTTTTAATCTTTGAGACAAAGTTTAGACATCTCGTCCGTCAACTAAGTTTTGAAAACGCATTTAGTCTCAAGGAGTACTTGCTGCAAAGAGCTCCCAATACATTTCTTGAGAAAAACATCCACCATGTCCTTGTGCAGGGCTCAGAGCTGACACAGGCAAACGGAGAATTTAGCCCAAAGCATCATTTCAAAAGCCATAAAGAAAAGGTATCAAAAAAACCACTTCAGAATCTCATGAAAGCAATCCATTCCTAATAGGATGAATATTGGTTAATTTCTTTACTCACAAAGTCGACATTAATAGATACAGAAAGAGAAGACCGAGAGCTTTTTAATTCTCTTCAGAACAAAGCCTGTTCCTTCCAAAAGGCTTCACAAGTAAGGTCCCAAACACCAAAATTCCCATATGAAACAGATTCAAATGCTGAAAATAAAGATCTTGTGAGGACCTCCTCTACCTCTATAAATAGTTTAAAGCTTTAAATACAAGCTGTGGAAAAAAAAATCTCTACTAGAACAGAGACTGTAGGCAAGCAAGCTGCTCAAATAAAAAACGAAGAAAACACAGAATAATTGAAAAGGGTAGGAAGTAACAGATGACCAAACTTTCCAGGAAAACACAGGATGGAAGACATTTACAAGGCAATAATGATGCACGAGCTACTTTTCAGTCAAAAAGGCAGAAAAACAAATTACAAGAAATAAATAAAAAGCCTTCTGGAAATTGTGCAAGTTCCACCAACTGCTGCGTACCAACACAGGCAAAATCTGCACCATACGGAAGAGGGGAACAAAAAGAGTACATTTTACTCAAGCCAGTGGAATCAGGTAAAGGTTAGCACCAGGTTTTGTGAACATTGACAAAGAAACAAAACAGAGCAGTAAGCAACAGAGACTGCAAAAACAAGAGAATAAATGTTGGTTTATATCTAAGTATGAAAAAGGAAATAGCTTACATAAATTACTGCAGTTTCAGTTAGATAGTGCATACAATTTTTATGAATAACTGATGCTAGTGGTTACTGTTACCTTCCAGAGAGAGCTTAAATCACCAGCTAAAAACCAAAGTTTCTTTTTTTTTTTTTTTAAAAAAAAAAAAGGCTTTTTAGTGTTTGTCCGTACTGACATTTGTTTTCTCTCTGTGTTTTTGCATTTACATGACAGTCTTCCCATTCAGACCTAGTGCCTATGCTGGCTTCTTCCTGCGGGCAGGAACTTGTTCCAGTGCATACCAGTCAGATCATGAAAAGTTTCAGATGGCAGTTCATAGAATGATAGAATCACAGACTGGTTTGGATTGGAAGGGACCTTAGAGCTCATCCAGTTCTAACCCCCTGCCACAGACATGGACACCTTCCACTAGACCAGGTTGCTCCAAGCCACATCCACATCCAAAGACCCAAAGGAGTAGGCCTGGATGGATCTGGTCACGCTAATAAAAGCGGCAAATATATTTATAATGAAGACACTCCAGCAGCCCTACACGAGGACAATTGCACCAGTTACTGAAATTCCAGCTGGAGTTGTCTTACTGGCAGTTTTTTCTGCACAGAAAACAGTCTTCCTATATGGCTTCATCAGGCTTCAAGAAAAAGTGAACACAAGATGAGGAGACACACTTCGACCTCATGGTTCACCTCCTAACCAAGAGCCAAGTAAAATTAAAGTAGAAATCCTAAAATAACAGAAGCAGGTTCTCTCAGGTACTGTCTATCACTTGTCCCAAAGCAAGGTAACAGCCAAGCTTCAGCTTTAGGATAAAAATCTGTCTCATCCCACAGTTTAAGTTCCTACCAAGCTTATGCCTTGGAAGTGAAGCGTCCCATTCACATAAAACCAGCTGCAGGACACCACAGTGTCCACATCTGAAGAAGCAGAGCCTCCAGTACAGAGAAGAGCAAGAAATGCTCGTCAGTGGATCAGAGAGTGGTTGTATGGGAAGTGGCTGTAAGCACCTCTGACTGCAGCCACACCTTTCAGTTCCAAGGAGGATGTTAATGGGACTCTGGATAGATATTATGACCTGAGCTCATGTCCCTAAATTTTCCACCACTTATTCTGAACAGGCAGTTACTGAAGGGCCATACATACTCAGCAAGAGATGTATATACAAATATGAAGGAATTTTTGTTTGACAATAGCTGACTTACTACATGACAAGCATTAAATCACATTTAATTTCTAACATGCTTTTAAAAGCACTAAAATAGTTTTCTAGAACTGTTAAATTATTTTACCAAGAATGGAGTCACACAAGTTTAAGATTACAGATTTTAAAAATAGGATTTTTTAATGGGAGTGTTACAACATGCAATAATAATTATCTTTACATAAGGATCCAATTATTCTTTTAGTATTTAGATAATTGCTGTATTTCTGGTAATATTAAAAATATATGAAAATATTTCTTGTATCTGTTTTAGGTATTTCACTTGGTCTTGTCTTATTGCTGCATTGTGGAACGTGAACTTAACATTTTTCCACGCTTCATCATTCATCCGACTGTTATAGGGCACAGCAGAGATAAAGAAAAGGCCATACTTCCAAAAAAGGAATATTTCCTACTTTATCCTGAAAATACAAGGTGAAAAAAGACTGTACAAGAAGTTTACTGAATGACGGGACTATTAAATATGAAAAGTTAAAAACAGAGATATTTTGAACTTAAACTGATCCCAAGTTGCTGAGTAAGAAAAAAAAAAAATAAACCCGAACTAAACTACTTGATTTGCTTAAAACCATGCTAGTTATTTGGCTCTCCTTCCATTTCCAAGCAAGATTGCTAGAGCAAGAGATTAACACCACTTTGTCAGAAAATTAACCACTCTGAAAATTGAAGTTGAATATCAAGACACTGTATGGGGAAAAAAAAAAAAAGTGACATGTGAAAAAATACTACAAACCAGTACAAAGATTATCCCCAAACTGCATCTAAAACCAAGACTCAAACCACTTCTTGCCATCTTTCCCAACAATCTTTCCCAACACTCACTACATCATGATAAATCCAACTGAAGAATTAAGGGGGGAAGGGAAGACAATGGCACCTACCCTGTAGGAAATACTACACTATCAACTAAAACCACAGATTACAACCCACTTTCGCAATTACATGGTGTTCCTCTGCTCATCTCTCACTCCAAAGTTAGCACCTCTGAGGAGAAGCAGTGTTTCAATTTTTCTAGGAATCTCAAGAGTTTCTGTCTCTTTTATATTCCAAATGGTCTACGAAGGGAGGGCAGGGAAGCCAAGAACACGTAACAGGATTTTCCAGGCTTTGTACTTCATTACAGGTTACTTCAGGTCAAATAGAGGGTGTTCACTGCCTACAGAAGTCAAAGATAACACGTACCATAGCATATAGAAAGGTACTATAAATGTTGTTAAATCATCATTCAAGGTGCCCTGCACGCTCATCAGTTATCTCCAACAGTGCTCATCCTTGCCAATTCCTTCATATTTGGTTTTGCACACAACCCAACAAGAGTTCTGAAACAGTTTCAGATGCTTAAAGATCCATCTCATCCTTCACCCAAAGAATAAGCTTTTCTTCCAAGACCTGGATTGAAAGCATTATGTTATTTTCCACTCTGTCTCAGATTTTCAGTTAAGATATCTGAAGAAAAACAGTATTTCAGTGACTTAGGAACAGAAACATTAACTTAGTAAAAGGTCCCCACCATTAAGTTCAGCTACCACTGCCCTTATTTTCAAAGGCAAGAAAAAGTCATACTCAGACCAGCTGAAAATAAGTATTTGACCAGCTGTGAGTTTAACATAACCCATCTACTGGAGCTCCATAGTTTCAGTGAAGAGCTAAGGATGTTTTCTTCATCAAATTAATCCTATGCCAGTACTTCTGAAATTCTCCTCTGAGATACTGTAAAACCATCAGATAATTGAAGAAACTCAGAAAACACAGAAAGGTACGAACAAGCTTTCTGGATGTATGAAAGGGGGATACTGTTTCACGAAACAGCGACACGTAACTGAGGAGAGTTGGTATCACCAGGAGCGCGTCCTATTCCCACATTCCTTTCTTCCTTGGTCGAGGATCACCAGTTGATTCCCAGGCCTGCTCTCTACCCGATTCACACTTCTATTAGGCAACAGAGCAGTCTACCTCAGCTGCAATGCTTCTGCAGATGGAATGAGATCATCACATATCCAGCAACAATAAGGCTTGTCTAATAAAAGGATTTCAAAAAGCATGGATGGTCACTGCTTTTTTCCACAAAGTTCCATGCAGAAAACAAAACTGCCAATAGTAACTATTCTCTATGTGCTCCACAGTTGTGCGCCACAACACCTCACAGGCCTCACACTGCAACATCAAGATTCAGCTCAACCAGAAGTTTTCTCTCTGTATTTAATGTTCCTCTGAAATAGACACTTGGCCTCACACAACAGAGCTGTTCCCTTTATTAATGCTTTCATTCCCCTACACACATACATGCAAAGAAAGCCAACTACAAAATTCCTGCTTCAAAATGCAGCGTTTTGTCAAAAGGATCTTTGATGCTATAATCAGCATACTGGCAGTGGCAGAATGGAAGATGCAAGAAAGAGAATATATGCTGTTAAAGACAAAACCATTCTAAACCCAGTAAGAGTGCAATCCCTTGAAATAGCACAAAGATGTGCATCCCTAAACATACAAGCTTGGATAAGCACAGCCTGACATTCCTACACATTTAGGTTGGGATTATCACAAGAATTAAGCGTAGTTAATTCTGTTCTACCCAGGAGCTGATAAGCCAAGGCTGCCTCTGGAAGTGTTGCTCAGCATCCCATCCCCTTGAACAGACATGACCAAACTGACAGATACTTTTCAAAAAAGTACCTCAAAAATAATATTTGTTTTGAAGCAATCGCTGTAAGTACATAGCAAGAGAAGCAGCACACACCTTCTAATATTTCTAGCAGTTGTATCTTCTGCAGAATGAGTTGAAAGCTCACTCTTCCTCCCCACACCCTGCCTTTGTCTCTGGCATCTCGTTTATGCAGGAGCCGGTCTCATTTCCCTGTTTCTGTAGGTAGTTATTTGAAAGATAGGAGGGAGGAGACATGCAAATACAAAAAACCTGAAACAGAAAAAAAAAAAAACACACATCCCAGCAGAGACCCCAGGTCAGGGGCAGCTTTCCAGGAAATTTTTCAGTGCAACTTTATTCCAGCTGATGAAATCTCTCTTAATACAAAGAGTTCTCAAGGCCAGAGAGGAGCACATCACCACCACCAGAATTAAGAGCACCTAGCCAAATGCAGCTATGAGAAAAACTATTCACAAGCACAACTGATGCCTGCCCCTGAGCAAGCAGGAGAACTTGCACTACAGTGCAAGTCCCTGGCAATAAACACACTCAATGCAAACTCTATTGAATTCCTGTTTTCCATGATGATAAACACCATCTCACTGCGTGCTACCAAAAATGGCTCGCGGCAGCACGGATAAAGCAGCCGCCGCCGCTGTTCTATCAGGATCAGTTTTCCGCTGGTAAGTCCACGCTAACACTTTGCTCTATTTATTTGCGAACTCACCATGCTGCTCCGTAATACAGCCCTGACCTATTTTTCAGGTGCTTAATTAACCTCTTTGCTGGCTGCTCACGCTTATTAGATAGCTACTGTGTGAATCTTAAACTTTGTTTATAGAAACCTTTAGCCAATTTACTCTGTTACAGCATTATTATGTCACAAAGTCAGTCCTTACAGCCCAACTAAGCTTTTCTACTTCCCGTAAAAACAATCACAGCAGAAACTTTTTGCAAATGATGTAATGGGAGGTAATACCAACGGGAAAAAAATAACCAGAGAAATATGCATTGTAATCAACAACTGCAGCTCTACTCAATGCTATTGTCTCTCGTGTCAATTTCACATTTTCCCACAGGTTAAAAATACAAAAATAACTGCAATAGACACAGTTATACATAAGCAGGAAGATACAAAAACATCAGAGAGCCACTTAATTCCTGGGAAGGCAAGCATGGGAGTCTCAAAACAACTTACCAAGTTAACAAAAAAGGAAACCATCGCTGGGTTTGGCACCAAGTCAGACGCACAGTTGTAACAAAAGTATAGCCTCAAAAGAAAGATATTTATACATACGCAAGCACAGAGCCCTGATGGTTGAGGGCTTAAAGTAAACTAAAATTTAAAAGGAAAAAATGAAAACCATCATTTCCTACAGCGTTAAACACGCGCAAACGCATCTGTCAGTTTTATTGATCCCGCGATGAATCAAGAACCAGCACGACTCAGCACAATCCCTGCTTCAAACACTACGTTAAAGCCATCAGCAACAATACCACTCCCAGCCTGTTTTGACACAGCTAGCTTTTGGGAACTGACCAAATTTTAAAGCGTCAACTTCCTTTCCAGTTGTGTTTATTTACACCAGCCCAGCAGCACAGTTCGCTCCCCGCCCGATCCCAGCCACCGCCCAGCGCCGACGACAGGCTCCGCGGGGCTCTGCCGGCGGCTCAGGCCGAGGAACGCC
>JASSUY010023755.1:0-85044 GCA_032466535.1 Forpus xanthops | reverse complement strand
TACGCAAAATTATGTGGTATGCCTCAGTCTTACCTCCTGCTGATACATTTCTCCAAAACGCTAACAAATACAACAGCACACTCTACTCTCATATGAACATGTCTATGTCCAAGAAAAACACTAAATGAGTTAAGAGATTTTCACAGTGTGCAGAGATGCCTTGTATGAAATGCACTTTGCCAATGTGAAAAGCTGTCACAAAAATGTTCAATTCTACAGACAGCCTGTTAACTATGGAGAAGTAAAAGAAAACCAAACAAAAAACAACTGTATCTGAATCAACTACTAAAACACACGTCCCAAGGGAACACTAACTTTGGCTTTTTTTTTCAGAAGCAGGTATAAGTATCTGGATCAGTGTCTGAAATTACACTCAATTTATCTGACAGACTGTAAAGGATCTGTTAGATTCAAAGATTTTTATAGCTGAAACGGAATGACAAAGTAAATTTCTGTCAGAAATAAATTTTAGTTTTGTGTTTGTAAATAGAAGTTCTGTACAGACCCACTCACAGAATAAGAGTATTTGGTTTATTATAAAACTTCTGGTTTAGCTAACTGAACTTCATTTTCTTACACATTATGGAATTAGGGTATTCTCAATATCCCCAGGAATTTTAGTAACAAAAAAATAATTTGACTAAAAAGAATTCCCACCTGGAAGTGCTCTGTGGTATGTTTTACCCTTACAAACCCCAGCGCTAACAACAATGGGATCAAAAAAAACAAACCTCAAATGCAATCTACTTTAATTTTTATGACTTAGACTACAAACCATCTTTCAATAGAAAGTCAAAATGTAAGCCCCAAAACTTACTAATTCATGTTCAGTGTCTTCTGAGTAAAGAACAGGCTTCATGTGTGGTGGCATACATGATAGTTGTCAACATAAATGAAAATGTTCATGAATAAAAAACAGGCTGTATAAAGAGCTAATTATAATATTACTATCAATTGCTAGCTTACACTTGCAAATCTTTCATATCATATAAATGCATTGTTTTTGACATTTCTCTGTAGCTAAACATCACATCATTTCACTTTTCAAAGTAGTTCAAATATGCACAGGATATATTATAAAGGATGTGGTTTTATCTACAGTTACTCTAAAAAAGAAAAAAAGTAAGACATAAATGTGCATTGTCATTAAAAATTAACTTAAGACATTAATTAGCTCCCAAGTAAAAAAAGGAAAAGAAAAAAAAAAAAAATCTAGACTTCTAACAGCCTTTCTACTTTCTATATTCATCCTTTCTACCTGAAACAGCAGTTGAAAACATTTTACCCAATCATGCAACAGAAGACTCAAACAATACACACACCCAAAGCAATAGTGAAAATGTGAATTATTCAAGTTGCATCCAGATGTTTTCTTACCATTAGAAACACTTCATTTGCTTAAAGCACTCAGACTCTTCTAGCACATGAATTGTAAGAAAAGTTTCAGTAATCAATGAAAAGCACCGTTCCTATTTTAATGCTCAAATGGATTCTTCTTCTGTTTTAGAAGTGCCACAGAATTAAGTTTGGAAAAGGTCTGCCCAATAGGCAAAAGCCCTAGTAAGTAGTATATGATTAAAAGTAGACCCAGGCAAAGGAAAAATACTAACAAATCATAGTGGGCACTGAGACAAGATACTCTATCCATTTCTCCTCCAAAGAATCATTTAATCAACAGGTACAGCATTTTAATTCTACTTTGTTTGAGCAATGACACCATCAAAGAAGAAATGATCACAGAAAATAACTTTGGTAAACATAAGTAATTTGGTTTAAAGTTAAAAATAAAGCATGGCCTGATAAATTTATTCTCTCATTGACATGACATATGATTTTCTATGCAGGAGAAATACATCTATAAAGTATTTGATAGTGTACTGTGTCAAACTTCTTATTCAGATAGAGAAGAGGGGGAAGTGGATTTGTACAGACCGTCTACTGAGAAATGCATGGAGAACATGAAAGAATATGAGGGAATAACAGGAGAATGAACTGGTGTTTAAAGAGATCATTAATCAAGTTTCACAAGCATCAAACTTACAACTGATCTTGTTTAGATTTGTTAATGACCTTGACACAAGTATTACTTGCATGCAAAATTTATGTTCAATGCAAGAGCAGAAGACATCTTCCTCAAGGAAAATCACCATCATTACAACCAATTGGAAATGACAAAGAGGATCGCTATGGAGTTAGCATTCTTCAAGGCAACTCTAAGCCACCAAAACAATGCACCAAGGGAAAGACAAATGTAAACTACAGATACTGCTGGAGATGCCTCCCTTAATTTAATAGGATGCATTACATCTGCATATAAGGTATTCTCAAAGCATGTGGAATACTATCTGCAGCTGCAGTCAGCTAAATTCAGAACAGGTCTAAGACTACCAGAGCAATGAGAACCTCATGTAAATGACAGATACAGAGAGATAATTGATAATGCCTGCTTTAAATAAGTACTGGAGGTAAACACCAATCAGAAAATGTACCATTTAATCTACAGGACAAAGCTGCTAGAACTACCAATGAAATAAGACAGCCATGGAAAAACATAGGCTGGAAATAAGCAGAATATTTTCAAGCCAAGGCAGCAGCAAGGTGCTGTGAACAGCCTCCCAGTACTAAGTACAAAACAATCAGCTACTGTTAAAAAGAAATAATTTATTTATGAAAGTCATTATACTGTGTAGCTACCAACAATACCTGATTCTGTACCGAATGCGGACAAGGGATTACAATAATTTAGGGATTACCATATAGTTACAAGGAAGCACTACGCTTTGTGAATTCAGAAGGCCACAAAGGCTATACAGAAATGCAAAAGGGGGACAAAGAGGTCGCAAATTCACACAAATAAAGTTTCTACATGTTTCGTAACAACCAATGCCTCCACTGGCAAAATGCATGAAGAACTCAAACACCATATATTCCAATGGCTAGAGATAGCCAGCTGGCTAGCAGCAATAGACTCATAGATTTACCATTATGTAAAAAGTCCTCCCAAGACACAAAATATGCTACCTGCTATTTAGTACACCACTCGGTACTTTTTAAAGGATGTACGCAAATGGAAAATCACTGTTGTAAGGAAACAAGACTCAAAACTCTTGAAAAATTAGACTTCAGAACTCAACCTTTTGGAAAACTTCATGAGTTTTGCTCTTCCAAAATAGAAGGTAATCAATGAAATAAAGGTAAAAAGTAGCCCATAAGAGCATGTACCAGTAACACCCATGAAGAGAGCATGGGCAAGGCTATGGCACTTGTAACACAGCTTGGCAATAAGTCACTTCAAAATTTGGGCAAGGTACATACTCTTTAAATACCACTAATGAAAACATTGGACTTCAATATCCTAATTGGTCAAATGAAGAAAATTAAGAACATGGTTACTTAAAAATTATGTGAAAATTTTAATGGAATTTTCTTACTGGGCATCACAAACAGAAACCTAAAAGAGATGGAAGTAAAATCACCAAAACTCCAGGCATATAAATGCCTCTAACATAAAGCCATCCCTTCTCCTCCTCCAGTTCCACATCAGTATCAAGAAGGGAATCCCATCATCAGAAGTCTTCTATCTGACTCTACACGGCATCTTCAAGAGCTGCCCTGCACTTTGCATGGGGCAAGACAAGGTTGGCTGTAAAGGAAAGGGAGCCATCTGGTACAGCCACGAGTAGACAACCCTTTGGGACAGGACATGGATTCTGAAATACATTGTCAACCTTCATTCTGACATTTTCTGACTTAAAAGTGTTTCCTATTACAACATTAAGATACACAATATACCTATACATCAATTCTGATTTCCAACAAAAAGCAATCAATAAACTTTAAATCCTAAACTGAACGTACTCAACTACATATCTGTTACACAAATCTATCTTTCAGCTAATGGAACTATAATGAGTATTCACTCTTTAACAGACAAGAAGCTGGGAAGAGGTAAGGCATTCTGATCTAAGAAGTCACAGATAGCTGCTAAGAGCAGAGAAACAAAAAGACACAGTACCTCTGCATCTCATGCCATGCTTTGCAAGGAGAAAAAAATCTAGTGAATACAGTCTCTTCTTACCCTTCTTCCTAAAATACAGCCACTTTCCCATCCCATCCCACAGTTCTTTGCATCCTGCTCAGTTCAGTTTCCCTTCCCAATGTCATTCTCCAGTCTTCAAAGCTTTCCATCCTGGTCCAACAGCTTTCTAGCAAGATGCTTCCAAATGCAACCCCCCACCTCATGATTCAATTCACACCTCCCTCCTACTTTTTTGTTCGTTCATCAGCATACAGAGACAGATACATTTGGATCAGAGGCACTTCCAAATTCCTGTTAGGTCTGCTCAATTCCTAAGTTTAGTAACAGCTATTTCAAAGAAAAATTCTTTAGCTGCTGTGTACCTTACAGCACTTAGCACCACATCACAAATTTACCACTGCATTTTCTTACATTTTGTTTAAAAAGTAAATCATGCAAATACTGAAATATTAGAATTTGCATTGTGCAAAAGATCTAATGCATTTTATTGATGCTTCCCACTAGAAACAGGTCAAAGTAATTACATAACAGGCTGAAATGAAACAGGCTCAGAAATAAAATAAAACCAAAAATTAGAAAACGTAAGTCACTGTATAGTTATGTAAGTACCAGAGAGAAAAATAATTTAATAAAGGTATCATATCTTATCAGATACGTAGTGTAATATCTGTTTCGAAGAAACATTCACTACAAGTCCTTTGCTAGAGTCTAGAAAAGCACAGAACATAGAATTACATTTCTAGTGCCTCCACTTACTAGATGATAATTTTTCTTTACACAGGCAAAGGAAAAAAATGGGAACCTAAACAGACCAAACAAACACAACACCTTTCCTAGAAAGAGAAATTTCTCTCAGAAAAAGATGCAGATGATAGTTTCTCTAGTGTGTTCATATAGCTATTGCATGCTGTACTTCTGGTACATACCTGTGGAGCATGCAACAAGAAATGCCAAGAATGCAGGAGACTTAATGTGACTTAATATTCTAGGCGTAGCTATTTACCACAAAGAAACTACAACCACACATTACATGTAAATCAGAAAGAGAATCAATATTTAATGTTTTAATGAAAATAATGCAAAGTCTCAAACTTCAGAGTGATGAGATGCCTAAACCAGAAGCGTTCTCCCAGATCTATAGTACTTATACAATACTACATAATAACCCTTTAAGGAGAAAGCACTTAATGAATTTGTGCAAAATTAATACAGTTCCATTTTCAGAAAAGCACCACACTACAAATGCATTCCATTCATTCAGAAGCAACTCAGCTTCAGTACTATAGAAGCTGAAGGTACTGCTCAATGCAATGATTCATAGTTTCCCTAATAGAAAGATTCAGCAGTTTTCAGTCGAGACCTTTATTCCCTCTCTGAATAAATGATGCCTGAAATTTTTATTCTTGTTCTAATGGAATTTCAATGGCCTTCACTGCAAATCTACTGGAAATTTTCGCATATTAAGTGGAAAAAATTAAATGATGTTAACCACATTTTAATGTGATTAAGGCTGACAGGGTCATTATTTCTGCTAATCACTCAGTTTAAAAAGCTCAAACAAAACTTTGTAACAGCCAACGTTTTTTCTGCTTTTCCGTATGTCTACTGTAGTTGAGAATTAAAATCACTATAGAATATGAGACAGTGTATCATAAAAAGCATATACCAAGTGTTTTCTGCAGTTTGCACACGGATTTCATTATAATTAATATCAAGATTAAAAGGGGGACATCAATCTTAAAATATGTATACACCTTTACTTCTTTAGTTTTCCTCAGTCAGAAGTCAAAATACAAAAAGAGAGTATTTCTTTCCCTGTAGGTCCTATTTACTAGTGAAAAAGAGAAAATGCTTCAGCATGTCTTTACGATGAACCAAAAGGTATGTGCAATCACAGAACATGATTTCTTAGAAAGTTTCTATCGGGCTCAGCAATACGGAGTTCTGCTTGTTACCAGTTAGTTCGGCATAAGCTGGAAAATGGGCATTAAAGTGGAACAGAGGCAAGTTGCCATGACGAAGAGCAAACAAAATATAGTTTTCACAGCGTTCTGTATTTCCTCTCATGCACAATCAACAACAGAACAGAAAATTAAGGAGACTGCTGCTGCTCTCAGCTTCAGTGCCACTGCCTTACAGCCAGCCCCGTCTGCTCTTGTTCAAAGGTTTGCACCACCAGCAGCACTGAATCCCAATGGAGCAACACCCCAGGATCAGTTACAGAGAACACAGAAACCTTGAGAGTGATCAAAGAGGCTGGAGGGACTTAAAATTATAAAAAGAGACATAAGTTTGTCTCATTCACAATACCAGAAGAGTGGAGGGCATTGTTTGTGGGACTTATTTTTGTTTCTATCTGGGTTGGAGGAGGCTGGTCAGAAGTTTTGTTTTGGTTGGGTTTTTTGCAGAATTAACATTTTCTGTGAAGACTACCACTCTAATGCTTACTGCCTGCTTAATAATTACTACAACACCCTGTGAGTCCCCATTTCTGAAGGACCTGTACCTCTCATGTCATGTTACCTCTCTCCTCCCAAACCCAAAATATACAGATGATTAAAAAAAAAAAAAAGAGGAAAGAGGAAAATAAAGGCATTTCAGAATCCAAATTTATTTTTCTACTAAGTAACTGTCTTTATACTTAAGTTACTTTAGAAGAGAATAAAAGAGCAGACAGACTGATTCACATTGATCAATCCCATCTGGTTTAATAGATACATTTCAACCTTACTGAATCACTAAAAATAAAAACTGTATTACAGCAGCTTCTTGAATTACAAAAAACATTTTAAAAAACAGTTAACAAGATCATTACCTTCTTAACTTTGAGGTATATGAAATTTATCTGAAAAATATTTTATTTCCCTCACATTCCTTGGAAAAGTATCCAATTACATATACAGAAATTTTAGATCTGCTTCATGATTACAACGAAAAATGCTGAGAAAAAAGATGGTGATTAATCACACACGGTCTTTTCATATAAGAGTCTACTTCTACCTTTGTATTGAGCATGTACTACGAACTCTATGTTTCAACAACCAGCAGCTTTTTCTTCCAAGAAGACTATTTGCTTCCTGCCTGAAAAACTTCCATAACAAGAAAGCACACAAACAAACAAAAAATCCAACAACATTAGACCCTTTACCGTCAAGGAACAAAGTACATTAACATCAATATGATATTACAGCTGCAGTTTCTGATGTTCTCAAAAAGAAACATTACTTGCACTGTTGGGACTTTTTAGTTTTAGTGTGAAGCTATGCACTAGTGCATCAACTAACAACCTCACTGAATTCTTGTGCTCATCTAAGAAGGGACCCTGCTGAATGTCCTAATGCATCTTATTGTGAATCTTCAGCAAATAAGACTTCATGTATGAGCTCATGATGTGCTTTGCTGCTGGAAAGTCACAGGCTCTGTGGGAAGCTTTTTATCTTCCCAGCAGTCAGTTCTCTGAGAACATCAGTGCAGCTACTGTAGTTACCTGTAGATTACTTGTATTTTCTCACATCTGTGTCCAGCAATCTAAACCATGATGATAAAGGGTCATTAGGTTTTGAGTGAGGAAGGGGACGGACTAGACAATTTGCTCTGATAAGCTCCTTGTTGTGAGCGCCAGTTTAGAATGTGAAATGCGGGGTGCTATGCACATTCTCAACTCAAAACCCAGCACTCTCTCAACATCAATTAAAAATCATGCTCAGTCCATCCTGAACTACACAGAGATATCTTACCTGAAATGTTTACAATTAATTGTACTGCAAAAAAATAATTCTATCATGGTAAGAAGGACATCAACTGTCTATTAGACACAAAAGAATTCAGGTACAATTACCAAGATAACTGCTGTTTGGAGCACAGCAAAGCAATTTCCCACAGTGGGGCTTACAGTTCAATTTACCAGTTGGGCAAATATTTTGTGCTCTGTAGTGGTCTACAGAGTTAACAGTTACCTATAACATTTGAGCAGTGTTATACTTGGAGAAAACTTTCTTCAACCTGCACAGGTGTTTCTGCTTTTTCCGTTCCCATGAATATACATTTTTTTCCAACCCTGTCCTAGGAACTATGCTAAAGCTTTTCAATTAGTACTAAATGCAAATATATGAATGATACAGTGGCTCTTTTCTCACATTCCACACTACTCACAATGAGGTCTTGTAAGTTATAGGCTACTTGGAAGAAGGATGACAGGAAGCACAATGTGACCTATAAAATTATCTTAGTCCTCAAGTAATTTGGCAAGCTGGTAATAGGCTACTTTTCCTTACAGGGTGTTCTTAATTCAGTAAAATAATAACAATAAAAAAAAACCCACGAGTCACACAAGCCTATCACAAATGGAGAGACATGTACACACAAATGGAAGAAGGCTGCATTTTCATATGCAGCAAAACTAGATTATGCTATGAACACAGCATGTGGTGAGAAAGTTCCACAGACATGTTCAGTGATAAAGCTGTAAGAATCCTCTAAAATATCTACAGTGAAATTTTGTGTTAAACTCCAGAGAGTATCATGGTATTATGTGAGGTAATAAGACAAATGCATGGAAAGACAAAGGAGCCATTGAGTATTTTTTGGTCAACATAAAATTCAGAGATTTAAGAGTATGAAAAAATATAACTACACTTCCCTATTCTCAAAATTAAAGATTAAAATAATTACCATTCAAACACTAACTCATCAGCTTAGATAGACCAAAAGGCTTTTTCTTCATTGCCCTTGCAGAGATGATCATATCCTGCTATATTGCTTCCGAGTCATCATTTCAAGTCAGTGAAGAAAACCAGAAGGCTGATATTTTACACAAAAAACAATTAAGTCTATTTCCAAAGTAGGGTAATAATAACAATGCATGTCCATAATGGATTTTCAACCAAAATTCAAAGACAGCATTTTAAAAAGAGCTTTTATCAGTGATTTTTATTTTATACACATGCATCTCCTGGTTCTGATTTTGGCAAGAGGACTAGCTACATGCACTTGTAATTTTTTTATACTTTTTTTTATTATTACATGTCCTTTAATGAAAAGGCAACATTTTGAGAACTAACATTAACAGTCTGCATCATCAGGGAAAATGAATCCTTAATAATTATTCATACACCAAGTAACTGTAAACCCAAATCATTTCAGAAGACCTGAATGTGTCAAGAACTTTGACAATTATGACTGGAGCCAGGAAACTGTAGCACTGCAGAATTTCTTATGAATTTTTCTAGTTACTTTTTATAAATGCTGTCCTAGATGACAGCTTAATGTGTACCACATGCAATATTTATTCTTCTTCAGTGTCAGACTGTCTAGCCATCCAAGGGAATACAAAGAATGTCACTTATTAGGATAAAAGCACAAGGAAGGTAATCAAGGACATATGTAACATCAGCCAATCATGCCCTATTTCAACATCCTATTCCATTCATAACAGTTCAACAATTATTTGCTTACTGATAACTTGCTTTCAGGCTGTTTGTGTTCCCCATAATGGTGGTTTGCATTTATTTTGCTCTTTAGAATTGGACACTTGCTGTGCCATGCACGTTTGTCAAAACTTTGTATCTTCTGTCAGAAATACCTTTAGCACATCAAATCATTTCTGTTTGTCAGAAATCACTAATAGAAAATCCAGTTACTGTCTCTGTCAATAGGGTACTAACATGACCAGAAATCATGAACAAAGGGCTATCACACAACCACACACCACTGCAAGACAGCTAAAACCACATTTCTATTCGATATACTTTGAGCATATAGCTGTATCTTCGAGGAAAACCAAATACAGAAATTAGCTTTTGACCATAATGGAAAGTATTACAGAAATACACTGTCTAAGCACAAAGACATTAACCTTGGGTTTTAAGCTTAAATAGCTAAATTCCTTGCTAGTCCTCCATGTCTCTTTACCATATTTTATTTATTATTTTACCAAATGCCTAGAAAGAATGCTTGCAGACATCATTACCTGCTGATTCCAATCCATCTGATGGATCAAGTTATGAAAATGCATTAATTCACAAAGACAAGTAGAGACAGGCAGATAGAGGGAGCCAAAGACAAACATTTACCCTCCATAAAGTTATTTTAAAATAATAATAATTATAATTTAAAAAATCCTAAGGGAAACTGAACACGCATGCACATGCACGCACACTTCATTCATCTGAATATCCTGAGACATAAAGGTTTTATTAAATAAAAACAGGTATGGATTTAATGAGCCTCTGAAATAAAACATAAGCTGGAAGAACCATCACATGTTTTAGATCGACAACATTGTGCGTGTTTTCAATGTATTAGGTGCAAGATTTTCTTCTCTTTTTTCAATAAAATCCATTTGTTTGGATTTAAATACATCTTCACTTCAGAAATGTAACACTGTGCCAGTGCATGAAGACAATAGTGAGGCTTTATGATATATAGTGAATACGATTAATGCATTTTCGTTGTCCAAGTCAATGAAGTACAAAACCAGCACACACTCTCTTTCAAATACTTCTAAACATCTTTTAAGGCTTTAGAAACTATTACCAGAGCATAGTAAATCCCAAACATTGTTTTATTCAACTGCTCTTCAAATTAACAATAATTAAGGGTCAAACATTGGTAATGAAGGGTAAGAAGATACCCACACCAAACATCCCATTTGGCAATTCTTCCATTAAACATATATAACCTAGGGGCTTTTATCTCTAATTTAAATACAAAGAAGCACCTATTCCTGGTTTCAAAACAAGGATACATAGTTCTAAACATTGTAAAACTAGTGACTATCAACATCTGAACATTAGTCATTAGTATTAGTCATTAGAAGAAATTCAAGTTATGAAAATAATATACTCTGCCAGAACTTTAGACAGTAATCTAACCCTTCTTGGGCAAAACAAGCCGTTAAATGAAAACATATTTCTGTACACTTAATACATATAATTGAACTGTAAATAACCATGAAAATAAAAGGAAAAAATAGCACACATCAGACTTACAAAATAGTCAATGTAAAAATGTCTGTCAATTATGAAACAAAGAATTTACTTCAGAGAAAAAGTAAACTTGAAAAAATGGGTGCCCAAGCCACAGCAGCCTATATTTCCAATTACGAAAAAGAATCTTCCTTCTTAAACATTATTTTTCTGTACATAACAAACGATTTTCCTATTGGCTGATGTTCTCATTTACCCCCCATTCGTAAGAAACAGAACAATAATCCACAAAATATTCCCCCAGGGAATGCTGCAGACCATTCATGAACAATTTCAATACAGGAATTGTTCCCAGACCCCATAAATATCTCAAATACAAACTGCAGTGAGATAAAGAATGATAGATGAAATAAAATTAACTTCAACTATGAGAACATAAGAGATTAACAGAACTCCACAGCATGTGACAGACAGCAAGAAATGAAATGCTTCAAGACATGATCTAGACAGACAAATTCAGTAAGCAGAATTTTAAAGGTACATACATATACTTATTTGCAAATCAGGTACACCAATACTAACAGACTATAAAAGGAAAGATATTTACTAGTTTGGACAATGTTTAAAAGGTACTATTATAGTGATACTGACTGCAATGCCCAATCCAAATTTCTGCATATAGATGTTTTTTTGCAAAAGCAATACAAGTAATTCTCATTATTTCAAAATAAAAACCAGTATTAGAGGTTGTTTGAAAAAAAAAAAATAAAAAAATGAAAGCTCATCTGCCAGTTCTTGCAGTTACTACTGCTGCGGTGTCTACCATAAGAATGAAAGACTATCTTTCCTCTCAAAACCCACCAGTTACAAGCAGCAAGGAGGTATCAGATCCTAACACAGAGAAGAAGCTACTCACATTGCTCTCATAGCACCAAATGAGACCACAGCCATTCATCTCTCTACAGTCATTCAATAGGCTTCCTCTCCATCTTCTAAATTCTCAACAGGACCCACACAAAAATAACTGGTGGTTTTCAACAGCCATGTCAGATATACTAATGACCCAAGAGATGCTGGAAGCTGGGGACACATATCTATAATCTCTATTTTGCTCCTGATTTTAAAGAGTAAATTACTTGCTTTATGGACTATGCACAACAACTTCTGCTTCCATGTTGTCAAGTTGAGAAAAACAGGCTAACAATGCTCATCCATTCTGAAAGGCACAGATCTTAATAATTTAAGAAGTAATAATAACTCAATATACAATAACTTAATAAATAACTACTATTAAAAATAACATCTTGCATGATTCTCCATTAGCTGATTCATAAAGCAAAAAAGGGCAAAACCCCCCTTTATAACCAAAAATTACAATAAACCCACTTCTGAAGGTAAGACATACTCATGAATAGAACAAATTCAGGTTATTCTTTAAGCTCATAAACCAAACTTTGGCATATGTAGATTAGTCTCTGCTTCCTTTTCCCTTCCAAATTTTTCCTGTGGTTCAAATATGCAGAAAAAAGTAACTTTATTCAGTCACAGCATTTAGCAGATAGCATTTAAACTGCAATGAGGGAAGCATAACTGACCTCTGTAATGTGCATAACAAAGGAGATAAAAAAATATTTCTCTAAGTCAACAGTAAACTGAAAAAGCAGCAGAACTCATCTCCAAGTAAATTAAGACACTCATTTTCAATCAAAGAATAATCTTTATCCCTGGGAAATCTGAGTAGACTATTCAGACTATTTCACCTTACTTCCTTTCTCTCATCAACTTTATTACATCAAAAAATCACTGCAGAGAAGGTGGCTGTGCCTGTAATATGCACAGAAAAAAGAGTAAGGGAATAAGTGTTCTACTTCTTCATTAGCAATGATGTTTCTCATCAGGGACTCAAATTATGAAAGAGGTTTTGACACGAATATCTACAGGCTTACATGCACAGTCAAACCACTTTAAAACAAGCAAGAAGGTACTACTGAACTATTTGCCACTGGAAGTAGGATTTTAAATCTGCATCTGAGGTAATTATATTGTAGAGAGACGACAGCACTGGTATGGTGGTTAGTACCTTGGTCTCCTCCAAAATCCCTGTGGACTTGTTGATGGGGTTGCATTGATGATGCTCAGGACTAACAACCCTAGACCATGGCAGAGGGGTTGGAAGTAGATGATCTTTAAGGTCACTTCCAACCCAAACTGTTCTACAAATTCTATGAATGGAGCACTATAAATTACAGAATCTGGTCTTTAGTATAAAAGCTGGGTTCTTAAGTTGCTTAGTCTTCCCCTTTCTTCCATTCTGAGACAAAGTGAGAAAAAAGTTGTTTGTCCTTTACTTTTTCCAGTTCTGTGTTTAAGACTTCACTGACTCAGAGTACTACTAGAGATGCTTATTCTCCTAAATAGAAGTTAAACCGAGTCTAAAAACATAAGCCATAAAAAGCAAGGTGAGAAACTCTAAAGCTAAAAATCTCACTTTAGAGCATCAAAAAAGATATCAAACTACTGAAAATTTCCAAATGCACTGCCAATAAAGCTACATAAAATTAGACATTGTTAAAGCTATGGTCTGACATACAGTAAATAAGAGGGAAGCATTGTAAAGAAGAATTAATTCAAAGAACTCTGCATTCAGGCAAGCAGGCAGCACATTGCTGAGCCAGCTAAGTCTATGAGAGCAGCATTCAGTGAAGGACAACTACATACAACATACACTTCAAGCAGATTTGGAAAGCCTTCGAAAAACAGGACTGACAGAATAAGTAGTTTCTTTCCAGACAATTATCAATAAAATATCGGGAAACTTGATTTTAAAGTAGAGAACATTTCCCAAGAAGATTTTGCCTATGACTCCACCAGCGCCAACATTTTTAGGGAAACCCTAAGAAAACTGAGGCACAAAGCACAAGCTTCCCAAGAGTGGAAACTAAGTAGCAGAAAACTGAAGTAAGCCCTTTACACACCATACTGGGAAGAAAGACGAGCATAGTGTCTGCTTTCTCCATATCCACTCTGTAATAACAAAATCTACATTCAGACCTATCTCTGCATCTCAGGTTTCCGTGCAGTTCAAGTATTCTTCTGGTTTACAAGGTTTGAAAAGGATGTTGTAAATCACAGAGTGAGGAACATGCCACATTTGCAATTATTCTGCAACAAAGTTTACATCACTGTTTTTGACAATGACCATTTTTCTGTAGAAGTGCCTCTCCTGTTATCCATACACAGAATGCATCAAAGTTGTTTAACTGATTTGAGATATAGCGCCACATTATTCTCTCCCCTAGGACCGTGTCCTAAGTAGCATGAGCTCATAAAGGTCCCAGAAATGTTTAACGGGAAGTCCCACTTCCAATAAAGATCAGTAAAAAACAAAGATTCTGTAGTGTTCAGACAATATAAACAAACAAAGAAACCCCTTCTTATCCTGCACAGGTTTGAATAACTTTGTAAGCAGTTATGTCTTTGCTTGTTGAAAGCTAGAATCTACTGGTTTAGATTTTGCCTGTGAAAATCCAAGTGTCTAAATCAAATACCACACAAATTGCTTGATTCTCCAAACTGCCATGGCAGATTAAAATAAAGTATCATTAACAGATAGCAATTCATAAAACTACACAAGCCAGCTATAAAAGTGATGGAGCATCTGAACTCAGAGCTGTGGTTGCTCAGTGCTACAACTGCACCCACAGAATTGTGTATAAACAGCCCAGAAATTATGGTGATGACAGCCAAAAAAAAAAACCACCAAGAAGAGCATCTGGAGAGAGAAGAAGAAAAGGAACAGAAGACGGGAAGCAAAGCTGAACTGTTCAAAAGGGGGTTTGGTATGACATGCAGCTCGTAAGACAGGGATCATACAGCAATGAAGCTGAAAAGTTACTTAGAGCTGCTTTCACTCAGCACAGCTTTACTGATATGAAGTGTTATTACATAGCTCTTTTGCGTTACCCTGATAGTATAATCAGCTTGATGCGCACGGATGCTCTCAGAGAACATAAGAGGCTCGCTGGGGTATGTCTGTGTTGGGCTGGTGCTTGGTGTTGCGGTGTGCTGGGCTGTCATGTATCACTCACAACACTGCAGAAACTGTTCCTCATTATTTTCATCATCCTGCTCTCTGCAGTCTGCAGGCTTTGATGAGTGGTAAGAATAGCCTGGAGCTATCTTTATCTGCCCAGGACAGGCCTTCCCAAAAACAGGAGGCTCCCTTCTACCACCATCCCTCTTTTTACCAGTTTCAAGACTCAGTATGTAAATTATTGAGGCTTTATTTCCTGCCTTCGTACCCTACACTTCAGCTATTTTTAAGTGCCATGTTGCAACCAGGTGGACTGAATCTTTTAAAAACAGCTTCACCATATAGCACTGCTATACATATTTGAAAAATTTTACCCTTGTAACTCTTAGGAGCCAAGACTTCACTTCGGCACAAAGCAAATTCAGTATCAGAGATACTTGTGTGCAAGTCCATGTGAATGAGAAAGTCATGTCCGCAGTAGCAAAATTGCTCAAATTTAACACTGAAGAGTCTCAGCAATTTACTCTCTTTCTATAATCCACAGCACCCACGTGCATGTGGAACACTGGAGTGGAGCTAGGCTTATCCTGGAAGGTATTCTTGTCTCTGGGGTGAGGTTACACACTACAGCTGAAAGCAAGGTCCCATCTTCCCCATGCGTAGAGACATGTCCTCCACACCTGCTGTTACCCAAACAATATGCATTCACATTCAAACAGATGGGGGACTCCAGAAGGGGAGGCAAAAGAAAGCAAAGCAAAGCAGGAAGTCTGGTGAAAGAAATCATCCAGACCAAAGGACTGGACTGGAACTAAGCCAGCAAGAATGGGATAAAATAGGAATGAGGGAGAGATAATTTGGCAAAGATTCAAGGAGAATATGTCAGCTAGGAAAAAGGTGAAGAAGAAAGTTTGGGATAAACACAGTAACTGAATGAAAATCACTGGAATTGGTTAAGCCAGAATACTACATGAAGCCAACTGGCAATGTCAGGCAAAGATACTGGAAAGAAGAGAGACTGCTATTAGGTTGATAGATGATAAATTAATTTGTATTCATCAATTTGTATAAGACACAAAAACTGTTTATTAAACAGTGTGCACTATCCTCTACTACAGTAGGTAAGTTCTCTACGGAAAACATATGCCATCCTTTAGTTAAAACAACCGGAGGCTTAAGACGCAACAGGATCTTGTTGAGTATCTGACTTCACAACTTGTGTGTGCAAAACTCCATTTATGTACATATAATACATTTTAATATTTATTAGAAACATTTCAGTTCTAAGGCAGGGAGAAGAAATGCAACATATTTTAAAAAATATAATTTTCCAAATCTGTCAGCATGGAAGACAGCATTAAAATTATTAAGCAGCTATGTCAAGAAAACAACTCAATACCACAATGGTATTACAACTTATGATTTGAAGAACCCTACATCAAGCACACTCTCAAATATACTCACAAAATTTATCTGCCTGAATATCCAATGGCTGTGTGACCTATAGTATACTTAAATATACACTTAATGTAATTCAGAAAATAAACGTAATTCATAAGCTGCATTCTGCTCTCACGTAGGTATCTTGCTACATTACTAATACCCTGTATTTGCTAATAACTGTTTAAGTGATGTAATTCTGTGTCTCTGCAGAGATCCATTAACAGCAGCACTCCTCCTTTTAGAAGAGGGATGACTTTCAGGTATTTGGTTCAAATAAGGATTTTTTTTGTTTGTTTTGTTTTAGCAAAATTTGCAAAGTTCATCTATTTCAGACAGCATTTGAAAAGGGTTGAAACTTGGACAGTGCAAGGAGCTGGGTTTCTGTGGAACTAAGATGGACATGTTTCACACTTTCTTTGAGACACCATCTTTCTAGTTGCAACTGAGATGGATCTGGCCTGCAGCTGTTTCTTCCCTTATTTCCGGTGATTTTATTTATTATGATTCTTAAACACGTATCTCCTTATACTACTTGTTAAGTCATCTTTTGATTCAAGGTATATTACACCAATATTAGCATTTCCGTTAATCTTTGCTTTTAAAATGTTTTTCTTGAAATTTACCAAAATGCAGGTAAAATGGAAAAGAAGAGCTTTCAGTCTTTTTTTTTTTTCTTAAATAGAGAAGAAATATTTATTGTGAAACAATTTAAGAAGAGTCTGTACAAAAATAGTATCTCCAGGACTTTTCTAAAATCAGAAATAAATTAAGAGTGAAAGGGGAGGTTTGGAAGCACAGGGGCTTTTTGCTGTTGAGTTTCCTTGGTGAATTGAAGCCATGAAAACCTTCTGGATAGAGGATATTCTCTTACCATCCTCTTGCTCTAACAGCACATGGAATCATCTTGATCTTTTGTTCAGATGGTAAATACATAATTATTAGATCTATACTACCACTGGGCATTTACCCACAGAAATACAACCAAGAACACCAAATATCCATTTACCACCAGATAATAACTTACTTTCCTAACTAAAGTGAAAGACTGAGTGAAGCAGATTAATTCATACTCAAGCCTATTGGGTCTTCCTGTACTTTACCCTTGATACTTCTTTCTTCATGTCAAATTTCCCCCTCACCTCCCTTTTTTATTTTGTTTTTTTAAATATTTGGAACATCTGAAGCAATATGGAAAAGATGACTAGAAAAGGATTATTCCCTCTCATACTACAAGATCTAAGGAGCATCAAATGAAATTATGATGTGGCAGATCCAAAACAAGCATAAGGAAGTACTTCTCCATATAGCACATAGTTAAACTATGGAAATCACTGCTCCAGGATATTGGGATGCCAAAAGTGTACTTGGGTTTAAAAGGTCAGTGGCTAAATTCATAGAGTAAGAATCAGTCAAAAATTATTAACCACAAGTATATTGTATCTGGCACAGTCAGTTCTACAATAACAGACTGCAAGAAGCTGGATGCATACACTCTCTTTGCTTAATCTGTTCCTATAATCTTCCCTGGACATCTGTTAGTGGCCTGTCAGAAACATGATACCAGAAAAGACAGACCTTTCATCTGACCTAATTATGCCTCTTCTGTTAGAAAATGCTATAAAAATTAACAGGGAAATGGTTACTTATTATAGCATACATGCCACATTTTTAAATACACAGGAGTAAGATACTTCAAAAGGTACCCTGTCCCATCAACACCCAACTTATTTTTGTTAACAGAATGTCTACCATAATATTTTGAGAAACAACCCCTTGAAAGTAATGTTCACACATTTGGGTACTCAAAAAGCCTGAGTTATATTGGAGAAAACTATGTTTAAAAAAACTGTAACAAGTCTCGGACAACTTAGTTATGATGTTATAGATCCTACAAAAATTCTGGCAGCATAATCAGCTCTTTGAATGACAGTCTGCATAGGATGAAAAAATTCACTTCTTTAGATCTGAGAGGCTGAGTTAAAAGATCAGTCTATATAGTTTTGATACACACACTATTCCTGGTGCTCACTGCCAAGAGTAACTCCAAAATACTGAACCAAACTATGCTAAGCATGGTCCACTACATCTGCTCTTTAACTAGCTAAATATATTGGAATCCATATTGTGACCTGCTAAAAGCACCCTCTCTAGCAAGACTAAAATGTAAACGTCTAGTTAGGTGAAGGGCTGATAAATTTCATGTCCTGGATTTATCTGACATCCTGTGACTCAGAAAACAGTTTTAACAGAAAATTCATAGGCTTATTTAGAACACTTTCATGGTAAAATTCAAATACATGTATAACATGTTAAGGTATTAGATCCATATAAAAACCATTAGGAATTATTAAAAGAAGGGCTTAAGTATTCATTTAGAGCACAGCAATATGCAGTAAGAATGGTTTCAGTGGATTCCCTCATACAACATCATGATTACTGTCATCTGATCATAACACAAGTGCGACTAACACAGCTGCCATGTCAGCTTCTCTTCAGGGGCTAGGTCTTAATCATAAATCAACTGAATGACTAATTTAACATTGTTAAAACCAGCAAGTAACTGCTTGGAGCCATTCCAGTTTTTACATCTTTCAAAAGGTCAATACACCTACTCAAACACACAATAGTCCTATCTTTCACAGTGTTTTCTTCTTTTCTTGGATTGAAAAATAACATGTTAGCACTTAAATGTAAGTGTATTTTAACTAACAATTAAAATGTTCATTAATTCTGAAAAGAGTGACCCAGTAAAACAAAGACAATTTTAGTTTTCCTCTCTACATGCAATCAGAAAGCCCCTCCTCTCCTTTGCTGCTTTAAACACTTTTATAGTTATAGAAGTCTTATGAAAACATTTTACTGCTGAGTGTTTCCTGCATTAACCTTACTTTTGTTATAGCAATATTAAGAATTAAGCTCAGAAATAAACTTTTTCAACTTGAATGACTAGTTTAAATGTGGCTTGCATTTCAAATATGAACCTCTACCCCTCAAAATAATAACAAAAATCACAAAGTAAGTGGCATCTAACAGTAAAATATATTCTAATCATTTACATCTGCTTGCACCACACAAACGACAAAAGCCTACCGTTAGCATCCTTCATAGAAAACATTTATTCTGCTCTTAAATATAAAAGCTATGTTGCATAAACAGAGGATTTAAAGCTGTGGCAGAGTGGCTGAATGAAAGAAAATGGCAATCTTTCTGGTTCTAGTAGATGCCTTTCCCTATCACAATGTTTCCCACTCATAAATACATGACAAATACTTCCTCAATCATTTTTTACGAGCAGGGATGCACAGGGGGTAGTCAATGGCTAGCTTGAGGGAAAATAGGAACAGCAGGAGGCAGAAACTGTACTGAAAATGGCTATGTGGTAAATTCTCTTCTGGAACATCACTCAGCTACCCAGGCTTTGATCTTTCAGCTACAATTACACTCATATCCATGAGATCTGGGTATACTTTTTAAAAACTAAATCATTAATTGTAATAGAAATAGTTAAACCATTTCACTATATGATTTCTCAACTCAAACATCTGATTTTCTACAAATTAAAAATTGCAATTTAAACAAAGATTTGCTTTCAATTGGGTTTAACTATGTCATCATTACAACTAGTCTCACAAAAAACATGGGGTGACTGGCGACAGCTAAATCACAGACTGGCGTCTCCTAAGTAGTCTGTCTACCATTAGGGTCTGGGAAATGGTATTTACTGTACAATTAGAGCCAGTGAGCTCTACCTGTAATCATCCAAATACAGGTGTGAGGATCCTTTTTTTGAACAGGGAAACCGACTCGTCCATTTTCCCATAAACTTCCTTGTCTGTAGTTGTCGTTTTAGAGCAAACCTTAGGAAACCTCAAGATTTGTACTTGGAAAAAAATACCACCTGACAATAACAGAGCAAATACTACTGTCCTGATTTTAAAGACTTTCCTTGGGTAGAACCACGCACAATGTTTAAATAATTCTACCCAAAAAACATTCGAAGATGGAGCAAACTCATTTAAAATGATACAATTTGGCTAAATATAAAAAGCTTACATTATTACACTGACGATCAAGTTTATTCCAAAGTCTGTGTTTTAGGCTGAGAGGTTTTCCCATTAAACAGGTTAAATTTTGTTCTTTAATACTAACACAAAATGTCTTGGAGTATCAAAAGGACAGTTTTAGTTGCAGTAATTTCACAGAATTTATTCTAATGATTTATTGGAGTTAACCATCTGACATTAATTATTGTTTTGGCTTCCAGTCTATGAATGTTTATTTTTCAGTTTAAAGCCTTCTCACTCTTTGATATCATATGGAAATGAGAATTTTTAATGGAAAATTGAAACCATGTGCATCTAAGTACTTAATGAAGTACAGGGAGAAACAGAGGGTGCACTTTAGGAGAATTCAGATACTCCGCTTTAGATACTTTTGATTTGTTTGGGTGAGTTACACATATGTATCTCTTCACAAACATACATTTATACATTTTCAAAGTATCTCACAAGTACAGTGCTTAAAGATCTGAACACTAAGAAAAAGTATGATGTTTGCTTGTTGCTTTTTTAACTAAATGTATGGCTCTAGATTCTTCTTCATCACATACTAATCTGTTCCCTCCTTCACAAATCAAATACTTATCCCATCTAGAGTTTCCAGTGACAAGCTAAATGCTGTACTTCTCAACAGCGGATTCCCACCATATGTCTACCATGTTAGGACTGGATCTTCATCCAGTTAACTGAATGTCTGATAGGTTGATTTTGTAACCATCATGTACTTAAGTCATAACACTGATGTCAGAAGTACTTGTCTAAAATCTGTACTGTTCATGGCATTAAAGCCCATCAAAACAGGCCTGTAAACCATAAATAAAGTGCAAGCAGTGCCAAGGAAGTCAGGCACCCAACTGCAAACAGAAGAGTACTGTTAAAATGTGTAATGCTGCCACAGCTTGAAAAATCTCTGCAGCTTGCATAGCTTTAGTCCTTTGGTATTCAATTCAGTCCTTTGGAATGAAAGAGATGCTGTTCAGACAATCACATTACATAACATGTTAAAACCATATGTTTATTTAAACCAGGACTTCTAAATCAAATCTCTTTTCTTCACAGTTAATGGATGCATACAAAAATATAAGGAAGAAAAGCATATACTTTTCTATTCTATACTTCCATTCGGGGTATCGCAATATGCACTGCACTCAAGCACCATGCCAGTGGGAGCATAAAAGTAACAAAAGTGCAACATCAGTTTTTATTCCCATTTTAATTAATACCCTTGGTGATTTTAATTGCAAGGAATCACTCACCATTGAAAAAATGTGAAACAGAAATATAAATTTAGATATATAACCTGAACACACTTACCACTTGTTTTTCTTCCTTATGTAGTCTTTTTCAGAGAGGTTAACCAAGTAGATCATCGGTTTTGATGTAAAAAACAAATGCTTGTTCAAAACATCAATCTACAAGTGAAAACATAGGAGGAGAATTTTAAAAACAAGTTATACCAACTCGAATTAATTTTATGACCATTTCTCTCACGGCATGTCTGAAAAGGCAACAGAATTAAAGTGTAATCTATAGACACTGACAAACACAGAATCAGGTGATAAACTTAACATTCACTGTACTATGAATATGAAATTTAAAAAAAAAAACAAAAACAAAACCAAAACCAACTTTTTAAAAGACAGTAACAGGTAGCAAAATCAGTCAATGCATGGGATAATATTTATAGCCTACCTCTTTGTCATTCCAATCATGATAGAAGCGGACAGCTTTCTTTTCATCTATTACCCATGTCTTGATTTTGCACATTACA
The DNA here is from genome assembly GCA_032466535.1 of Forpus xanthops. Classification (NCBI taxonomy): domain Eukaryota; kingdom Metazoa; phylum Chordata; class Aves; order Psittaciformes; family Psittacidae; genus Forpus; species Forpus xanthops. Next base: position 62,774 of record JASSUY010023755.1, on the reverse strand, counting down.
TCCTATGCAAGATCAAGAAAAAACAAAGTCAAAAACTCAGCTGGATATCAGACCATTCTCTTCCATATACAAGGCATGTATATATTAAGAATGAAAACATACGCACAAGTTTAAAATTAGGATATACCTTTTAAAAATAAATTTTTACTCTCCCAGGAAAACAGAAATTGCTGCTTTATGTCTCTAAAGAGCAATATCGATTATTAAATTGATACAAATCCTATAATTAGGAAGTTAAATGCACAACACTCAAGGATCATCTCTTGCCACCGCAAAAATTAGCAGAGCTCATACAATCTATGTAAAAATCAGTACATTTTAGATTGCTTTTCAAACTCAGTAAGATGCAACATTTCAGCATCCAGCAGGAGACACCACATATAATATAAACATGCCATTAAGAAAAGGAAATAGGTGGGGAAAAAAAAAACCAGCAAATATCTTTTTTTTTTAAATCGTGAGCAAAAGAAATTGAGCCTATTATTGATGATCCACCCTTCAAGAAATTAATTCAAATGGCCAAAGCCCTTTTTATTCCACATTAATTTTTCGCCAACACCTTCTCCCTCCCCCCCCAAAATGAAACCTGCCAAAGCCTCCATTACACAATGGCAAGAGCCTTGCACTGGTGACCTCCAACCAGCTGCATTCACTTTCAGAACATCTCTCTCGGCAGGAAATCTAAAGGCCTTTTAGTTAGCAAGCTAGTGTGCATTCAGAAGGAGTAACTGCAGGAAGAGCCCAATGTGCTTTGTTTCTCTGGCCTTTCTTCACAGAAAGATTAATCATCTGTGAAATGGAAACGGCAAACAGCAAGTGACACAAACTGAACCCTTCAAGCCTTTCCTCATCAGTTTTGTGGTCGTGAATCCGAAAGCTGCGTGTGGCACGGTTCTCCTTACAGGCAGGTGTTAATAAAAGGCTCTTGGGTCTGAAAGGTCAAACTCTGCTCTTCTAGGACTAGTACATTTCAGAGTTGCCTATTTTTTGTTGTAGATAATTTATGATCATGCTTTAAATAATGCATTCGTTAGGTTATAATTGATGCAACTGAGAATTAAGATCCTTAAAATACAAGGAAACATTCTCTAAGCCACTGACAGCACAATATTTTTTGTGCTTAACGCTGTGTGGTTGAAGTACATTTATAAACAACCACAAATAACATCAGTATTTACTACAGCCTTTTCTAGTCTTGCAGTTGCTTTAGTCAAGAAAAAAAAAAAAGAGAAGTCAAAAAAAAAGAAAGAAAAAGCTCTTCTAAATCTTCAGATCCCGATTTGAAACCCTCCAGGAACAGGACTCCCCACAGATTTTAACAAGGAAGGGGCAAGCTAAAACTTTTAATGAAATCTAACATGTTCTGCCTAAGAATAATCACTTTTACTCTCCTATAACTGAATTTCACTCATAAATGTTTAAAAGTGGCTAATATAACACCATTTCCTACAAGGAGAAGATCAAAGTGCTATATTACAAATGCATTATGATTAAAAAAGCACTGTGCAGCTTTGCTATTAACTGTTCTTTAAACCCTAAAAGGCTTCCCATAGATCTCACTTGGCACTGCATATACAACCTTTGACAAGTAATGTAGACCATTTTTATTCATTGCCTAAAATTGTAGGCAATTATGTGCGTCACACTGGCCACCTGCAAATTCTGAATGCCTGCTCCAGTTGTCAGAGCAAAAAACTAATGTCGGAGGGGATTAATCTAGGGGGAGAGAGTCCTCTTTAATGGCTCCAGCAGGTGAAATGGCCCAGCTGGTTACTATGATGAGTGGCCAGAACAGCTTATGTAGAGACATGCAACAAGATTACACACAAGGAAGAAAACAGTGGTAACATCTTATCTTTAACACTATGTGCTTTTTATTTTTTAATTAATCGGTACAAACAAGATAAGGGAAGCAATTCTACGAATAGGTACTTTTCATTGAAGACCTTTATCCTCTGCTTTTGTTTAAATAGATATGTAAAAATCAACAAAACCTTCAAGATTCCTGTTCAGCACTGAAGGAATTCCGATTACACACTATTTCAGGTTTTAAAGCAATTCTGTGGGCACCTGCCACGTGGCTTTCAGCATTGCAGTTCACCCCCAACAGCAACATACTATTGCATATAAATTGGAGTTGATAAAACATTGATATTAAAAAACTCACATAAAAGTTATCAAAGCAAATCTTTTAGGTTTAAGCAACAAGGAAATGTTTTTTAATCACACTGCAAGGTAGCTACATAATGCAGAACCTCCAGAAATTTTAAACATCGATGCAGCAAATAGTTTGCTCTTTCTAAAAGCCTAGCTATGCACTTAGCTGCCCATCAGGATTTCTCCTCCACATTCATTCACCTGCTACAGCAACACATCTAAACCCATTTGGGCACAGACCTAATTTTTCAGAGTTCTCATTTAGGTACCTGACTTGATGCTGTTTGAAACTGTTGTCCTAAAGGAGTAATAACATGGCTAACTTTGTCAGGAGAGCCTAACCAAAAACTGAATATGCTGAGGAGACCTGACAGCTGAATACTTGCATGTTGGATTTACAGAGAAGGTGGCAAAGTACTGGAAAACATTCTTTAGCTAAAAGGATGGAAACGTAAAGGCAAATACAGCATTTATGTCTGAAGCTGGTGGGGCAGTAAGACAAAGAACTTCTCTGACAGACTATCTGGATAGACTTACCATGCAGAAGGTAAGGCAAACAGATAAGAAATGAAAAAAAGCAAAGGGACAAATTCCCCTGCATCAGTGGTGGTGCCCCATTTAAATGGGATTTAATATGACCTCTTAAAAATTAAGTACTAATGACAATATGAAGAAAGGCAACTATTTCCACATATTTCTTTTTCATCACTTGGCTGCCCCAATACTCCAAACAAACACAAAAAAAAGCAAAAAGAACATTTTAAGGCTCTATCTCATACAGCACCATTTTTAGTTTTATTAATTACTTCTGTTTAGGTCTGATGAAAGAGTATGAAGTGACCTTTTTATCTTCACTATCCCTGTAACAGTAATTTAAACACATTTAATCATTACTCTAGTTAACTCTGAGATGCTTAATAACAGAATACAGAGCAATGATCCACTTCGTTTCATTAGATCTGGCCTCCCCAGTAGCACACACTGAGGTCAATCTGTCACCAGCAGAATGATCCATTTCTCCTCGTTTGAGAGGTATTCTTGTTCTGTTTTTCAGCTAGCAACATTATAGCAAGAACCATTTAAAAGCCACCAAAATCACCTCCAAAATCCAATTTACTTACAGTTGTCAACGCATATGAAAGACAGCAAACTTCATGAATATCAAACACCATTGTTTTAAACATCAGTTAACTTCTGACTATATCCTTGGCAATGTATTTAGCACATGTGAAAACTTAGTAATTTAGCCATATGCAACACAGTGATTTTAATTTATGTCCTGTGCTCATTTTCCAAAGTAGTCAACCCACAAATGCTAAGCAGGACTTAACAGTAAGTCCCGATAGTATAAAATAACTCTAAAGAAATATATTTAAATTGCATTTAGGAGATTTATCATGACATGCTCAGGAGACACTACTGTGTAGGAAAATGTGCATACATTAATATACTCTCTGGATGGATGATAGTAATAATGTGTGCCAATGCCAAATTCTGCTTACAGCATGAGGGACTAAACTGAAGCTTGGAAAACACACTTGCCTACTTGGCATCACAGAATTGTGAGGTTTTTGTTGTAAATTAGCAGGGCATGTAATTAACTTCTGCAAATTTAATAAAGAAATAAACAGTTGTGAGGATTATCACTTCACACTTCAAAGTGCAAGTGAATTCTCTGTGATTCTGCAGGCACTGCAAAAGTCTCTGCTACTACAGAGAATGACTGTGAGTACAGTAGGCTTTCTCCCCAGAAACACCTCCTGAGGTGGAGGGGAAGTATGAAGTGTTTCTCAGCACCTTATTCATTCCTTTCAAAACTTCCAAGCTGTAATAAATTACTTGCTCCCTATAAACACATCAGAAGCATTCGAATATTCTTTATTAAAATGTTTCAATTGCCAAAAATTCTACCATTTTCACTGCTCTGCTCCTCAGAACAGCTATAAGGAGCCCCAAAAATGTTACTTGCAGCTCTCAGCTTCTCACTTTTCATACAGAAGTCCATGCTATGGCATATAAATAATGAAAGTAGTAGCCTGTAATTAATATATTCAGACTTAACTAAGAAATCTGACTCAATGACATAAGGTATTTAATTCAAAAAACACTGCACATACTAAATGGAGTCAACACCACCTAACCAGTAGGTCTTGGAATGTAAGTGTAAATAGAACATCCAATGAATGTGTTTCTGGTATCACTCCAGACAAATTACTTGCATTTCACTAGTTATCATCTTTCATCAATAGCCTAAAAAAAGATCATGTCAATGACACAGACTTGAGAATAGCAAATTACTAAGAACATGAAACATGTACCTAGTGACGAGACCTACTGGACAAAACAGTGAAAGCAAACAGTATTCTTCAATACAAAAAAAATCAAGTTCATACACTTGCTGGGTGGGAGACATGGAAGCGTGGATACAGTATTTGCCAGGTACCCTTTTCAAGAGTGCCTGAGAAGACTTGAGGTTCACAAGCAAATGAACTGTAATGTAAGTAAAAAAGACTAATACTGTCTTTGTTGTCTAATGTCCAATTTGAATAATTCTACACTTGTCTCTGCTGAAATACTGAAAAACTTGAAAAAATACAAGGTTTTGAAAAAGTGTTTCAATATGAAGACAGCCTAAATAACATGCTTTTATTCTTACTGCATTTCAGATATATATACAATTAACAAAATTCTCAGTACAGGGCTTTTCACACTAACATACAGAAATCAACTGGCTAAAAGTTGAAGCTTTACAAACTAAACATGTGTCTTATTTCTAACAGCAGAGATAAGTAATCACTGGCACAGTTTATGCACAAATTTATCTATAGCTAAAAATATTTAACTAAAGGTTATTTTTTTTCCCCTAAGAGATGCATTCTATTTTAACTACAGTTGTGAGAATTAAACTGGGATATGCAAGAGATCAAGCTAGATAATAATTAGTGTTCTGTCCGGCCTTCAAAATGGCTATGATGGTTTTCCTGATACAGATGGAGAACTGCTATTTGAGATAAAGGGTACTCATAACTATTTCAGCCATGCTGCACCAAAACCAATTCATTGTGTGCACACCAATTTCCTTGTTAACAGAAGGCATATGGTATGCACCGTACCCATTGTCCTGCCATCCATCGCTTTCCGTGGAAATCTTTTTCAGTTCTATTTAGCACAGCTTCAGCTCTCTGCATTTCCTGAAGTTTTCTGGTGCTTTAAAAGAGTGAGAGTGAAGTGACAAGGTAAGAATTTATTGTAAAAACAATGTTTTGAGACAGTGTTTTTTTTTAAAGGACAATTAAGACAAATTTTGCAGTTAAAAAAAAAAAGGCTAGGTCATGTTTTGCAGTTGTGTTAACTGCTTAAGTAAGCTGTAGCAGCTGGGTGCAAGAAAGAGAACAAGTCAGGTACTGCATCAACTGGAGTGACAATGAGCTCCTCTGTTGTACAAAACAATGTCTAATCTCTTACAATTCCCTTGCTCACTGACTTTAATAAAAATACAATGGGAAAAGTAATGGATTTAGGACAAGTGTATTAGTCTTTCTCCTATTCAATACCTTCTAATAGAGCCACTACAAGCTATACATGATATAAGATTTACTCAAAGCTAGATGCCAATAATGTTTGTGAACCACAGCAAGCACTTCCATCCAAAACATTCTACAAGCACTCCAGGCAATGTAATTCATGTCCATAATCCCCAAAGTCTTCTGTGTGGGTCATCCTTAGGGTTGGGTTCTAAGGTATTATACATAAAATGGTATTACCACCAGTAGCTTCTCAAAGAAAAAAGCAAGCAAGAATACAGAAGGCAGTCTATCTACAGGGGATCATTTCTAGCATTCAGAAATTTAGAACAGGTAAATTGCACTGAAAAGTAAAATGAAACATCTCCCATAGAGCTTCACTAAACTTTCCTTACTGCATTATTCTACATATGCTTAATTTCAAATAAATCCTATGTGTGAATGCATTTGGTCTAGATGTGAGCTATTATGGAGTTATTTTGCATGTGTATACACAATTTAAAAATGATACCGTGGCTTGACCTAGACATACCAAGACAGACATCATTTACAAAAGTATTTACTTTAAGCCACTGTTCAAATCTACACAGGAAAGATCATCCTTAACAGAAAACATTTAAGCATTGACTTCGCTTTGTCTACAGATAACACCAAAAAAAATCCAAACGTGTAGTTACACATTATATACTTTTAAGTCAAGCTTTACTAGCAATTAATTCACAAACATCTGCCATGAATATTTTCCTGCTACATTCAAAATGTTCTCCAGAACGAACTTTAATTTCCTCTAAATACCACACTGAGCACAGTAAATGGTCCACTAAAGATTTTAGGCATAATTATATGCATTAAGAATATAAATATTTTCTCGATTCCCTATGATTTAACATTTGAGTTACTAATTGTAACAGCCATTGGCAGAAAGTATGTCAACATGTACGCATACGCTGCTCCTTTCCTTCTATCTCCAGTAGAACAAACTGGCCTCTCAAACTCTCCTCACAAAAAGAGACCAAAGAAACTGGGAGGGGGGAAAATACAATTCATCGCTGTATTTATCTTCAACCTGGAATGGAAGAAAGGTGAATATTCCCAACTGACATCATCAGTTAGAGGAAATAAGAGTTCATCCATCCGTGAGAACTCTGGCAAGTGCTTGCAGCACGAGGTCAGCGAATTCTGCTCTGCGCCATCCCATTCATCAGAATATTGTAAGAAGAAAGATTTTCACCCTGTTTTCACCTAGAATATACTGGTAATGAGAAGAAACAGAATCTACCAGCTCTCTGCTGTTTGTATCTCTCACACTGTCGGTCATTTTAAATGAACAAAGAGACCATGTTTCAAAGAGTTACTGTATTATCAGGACAGGACCAAGATGTTGAATGGAAAGGAGGAGGAAGGAAAGGATTGAAGCTACTTAAAACATCATTAGGAAGATTTTTCTTCACTGCTTATAGTACCTATACACCAACAAATACTTACACGCTATGCCTATGGTCATTGCATCAATTAGTTCACTGCCCATCACAGTAACAAAACAAAGCTTGATGCCTTTCCCCCAAGTTAAATATGCAGTAGATGATTCTGGTACCGTTACATTAAAAAGGATTCTTTAAATGTTCTTTTCAGAACTGTAGTTACTTTTGCTCTTATAAAATATGCTTAATTTGAAAAACTATTCTTATTTTAAAATTGGCAGACTTTCACAATGGAATTTAGATTTATCACAGGATTTGTAAAAGCACCCCTTTCAACTGAAAACTGGAAGTTCAAATGCAGTGAACATTGATCCTGACCTGTAAAAAAGCCTTTTAACTGAAAATTGGAAACTCAAACACTGTGGACACCGATACTTTGTCTTCATATCAATAACCTATGTGAACTCAACTACAAATGGTATTCTTGTGGTCAGATATATAAATCACAATAACATTATCACTAGGAATTATTCTGTGCTGGAATTCAAGATTCAGTGCACTAACAAAGGGCTAACAGAATAGCTATCTGTTGCAGAGGGTCAATCTCTAAGGACTAGAACTGAATCACTGGGAAGGATAACAGAGGAGTATCCTGCAATTATGTTCACTTAACTATGTTACATTGTATTAACTTGAAGACTTATGTCTCCAGGAATTAAAATCCTATAGTTTAATAAATGTATTTTTTAAAAAACAAGTTTAAAAATTTGTACATTCTGATCTATAAATTCATACATATTTTAATTTTACTTTGAAATCTCCTGCTACCCAAAATGACAGATGAATAATAAGATAATAATAAAGCTTAACTCAGTTTCTTTCTCATGTCTCTGCAGATACCAGCACCAGACAAATTTAAAGTATAAAATCAAAATTACTGATTGCTTTTTGAAGTCATAGTCACACTAGTTTAATGCATGCAAATTAGCGGTATTTTTATTCTATATCATCTCTTTAGAAGGTTATAGCCAAAATAATATTTAAAGGTATACTGAGTCTGGAAAAATAGCACCTTTAGTAAAGGCAAACAGTCACTTCTAAGAAGGCAGCGAGAACACTTGCAAAACAGACAAAAATATACATGTAAAGGAAGCTATTCTAAACCTGTATCAACATTTCATGTTGCTGATCTTGGACCATATTGTGTCATTGATTTTTAAGTAGAACTTGAAAATTATTTCATTGATGGCTCCTTAAGAGCCATTGGCTATTTTATTTGTGCTAACAGGGGATTGAGAAATCAATTCTCAGAGAGACAGGTTGAACAGTTAACACTGTATTCAACTGCAAAGCCAGGTCACTGCACAAAGGTGAACTTAGCAACTGTATGCTGTGTGGGCTTATGTGAAAGAAAAATGATAATTAACAAGTCAGAACACAGGTGCAAGTAGGCAGACAATCAAATACAAATCTCAGATTCAGAACAGTTGACTGATGCAGATTGACAGTTTTCTTTTTTTTCTCCTCCTAAATCTTTTGGAGATTTCAGACTATGAAGTAACAGTTGTGGAGGCTTACTGATAGAGAGAATCCTCTAAAGCAGACGATTACTACTTATGAAATAAGAAGAATAACTTCTACTTTCAATTAGGTTCCATGAAACACACAGTGAAATCCCCTTTGATGACAAAAACAATTTTACACAGGTCACAAGGAGATTATATCCTCTCTGAAATCAGCAACTTTTCCTTAGCTTTCATATTAAGCTTATTTGTTACATTCAGTAAGCTACCAAAAGAAAAACATATTTGACCAAGACCAATATTTTTTCTTTTCTTTTCTCACCTTATTCTTCTTTCTCTAAGCTTATATAGAGTTGTTCTTCAATATACCTCAAAGTGCTCTCAAAAACGTGTAAAGAAACAAAAGAGGCAATTCAAGTGCTTGATATTTTTGTTCAGCAAGGGCATGCAAGACAATGAAAAGTCTGAAAGTGATACAGGTAAGAAAGCTTGCGATATCTTTCTCTGAATCAACACAGAACTTTCACAAGTCTCAAACAGTTAAAACTTAATTCTCATCTTTACCTTAAATGACTCCTAAAACGATAGCAAAAAGAAAACAATGAAAGAGACTAAAACATTAACACTGTGCCTTAAAACCAAAGCAACCTACAAATATTAAGGGCTTTTTCCCTTGTAATTGCCTAGTTTTCCGAGGGAAAATGACTGGGAACACTCAGAGTTCAGATAAGAGCCGTTTGTTGTGCACCTCTGCTATGGAAAGAAGAGAGTATTAGCAATGGCTATGTATTATACTGGTAAATAAAAGGCAAATCCTGGTAAGTTTTCTGACAGTCCTTTCCTTCTCCCCTGCCCCTTCCCCTTTTCTGAAAAAAAACCTGTTTGGAAAAAAGTATTAATTCTAGTCTATACCGTCTCTTAATTATTTTTCTGAACTGGAAAGAGGAAGCCTTGAACAGCAGCCACAAGCTGCATAGAAACAACACTACAAATTGTACCGGACAGGGAATTCTCTCTGCGCCAAACCCAAACAAGCTAACTGCAAAATGCAACAGATTTGGGAAGTGCAGAAGGATCAGACAGCCAAAGCACTCCTAAGATTTGGCTACTGCTTTAGGGAGGCATAACCTTTAATTATTTTTTTCACCAGTCTCCTATGGTTTCTCTCCTAATACCATTAGCCATTTACCATACAGCTGATCACACAATATACAACATAAATGCAACCACAGGCCTTCTCTGTAATGAAGAATGTTAAAACAAGCAAGGCAAACTCTGCAGGAGACCCTCACAGCCCAGTGGCCGAACATCTAAACAAACCCATCTAGTCACTCGAAAAGCCCAAGAATTGCTGCTACAATCTTACAACTACACCTAACTCTGTGTAGAAACTGCAAAACAAGGCCTAAGGAATAATTTACCACGAAAAGCAACCAGGCAAAGCTTTCACAGGCCTTTACCATTACAAAGGTCCATTTTACTAAGATCTACTGTCTACCTCGCAATTCAAGCACACAAGCCACAAAGGAAGACAAGCAAGAACATCCAAGACCAGCAGGGCTCACAGATGTTATGCCCCACAGTACTTCCCTGAAGAGATTCCCTAGTGACTGTAGTTCCTGTGTGCAGCCTTTGTCTCGCAGAGAGCATTAATTTGTGCTTCCCCATTCTGTTTGGCCACCTCATTCCATGAAACAAAAGAATTAATGCCTTTGAAACCTCTAATGTTATTGACAAACTCAGCTGAAACTGGTCAAGTGAAGCTGTTACTGGGAACAGAACTGGCAGAGCAACACAACTTCAAGAACTTAGTGGGTTTTATGCATGTGTTCATAAAAAAAGGATTTAAAAAAAAACCAAAGAATGATGGGAAGTATAAGTTACAACACAACATGACAAAGTCATTTTGGTGGGTGAAATACAGATTAAGTAACAGGAGACTGAATGGACAAGGATGAAAAAAATAAAGCTGCATAATTACAGATCGATAATGCAGATTTTAAAGTTTTTTCAGTTACAGCTGTGTTTCTAGATTTGAGGATTTTATTTACTGTCTCACTTGATTTGAGAATAATCAGACATTTTTTGTTTCAAATACATACCAACTTCCTGTAGTTAAAAGAGTTAATAGCAGTTCTGCCATGCAACAGTAACTGTACCATGCCACTGAAATAATTTTCATCATTACATACCAATATAAAATTCAGCCTTAGAATGTTTAATTCTCTTATGGACAGGGTTTCTACTTGCCCCTTTCTTTAACATTAATTAAAAGGTGAAAACTTATTTGAAACTGTAGGACCAGTAAAAATCCCTGCCCACGTATACCTGAGGCTGGGTTGACATGTCAGGTAAGACCTCAAATGAACATCCTCATACCTTTTCTTTCTGCACTTACGTGAAAGCCTTCAACTCATCCAACAATAGCTATTTTTATTGGCTCAGACCAATCAAGGAATAAAGTACTTTTCAAGCCAGATGAAGGACTAGTTCTTCACCAACAGAAGCTACCAAAAACGTGATTTTTAACACAGAATCACATAGGTGAGCGCTCTGGACAGGGATGTTCACTTTCAGTTCCCATTCACTCCCAATCATTACACTGATAAACTAACACCAGTACTAATGTGACATTGTTTTTCTTACTACTTGCTATCTAAAAAGCCATGGGAGAAAACACTATTTTTACTAGTTAAATGTTAAGCATAAATAGTTTATTTCCACCCTGATACACTGCTGCAATAATTAGTGAATGTTTCATGTACCACCTAAAATATTTATGCAAGATTAATGAAGAAAAATTAATAACTACACTACTGGCAAAGTACATCAGATTCAAAAGTCAAGTGGCAGTAAAATAATTATTTACAAAAATATACTTGGAAGTTGATAATTATTACACATTACTAATTTACAATGAAACACCACTACTATCCTGTGATAACTGAGCTCATTTAAGCAGCTTTCCACAACAACATTCTAAAATTAATTTCAACTAACACTCTTTATTTAACATGTACTAAAAGACACAAAGTGCACCTACACCAAGAAGATATATTCATGTGGCGGCTATAGGAACGCTAAGCCAGCATCAGACTAGAATTTAACACCAGTAATAATTCAGAAGGGACTGACGGACTTCGAATTACAGCTGAACACTCATGTAAGTTCGATGAAGAACTGGCAATTCTCATATGAAGCTGTGTTGGCAAGGAAACAACAGGTTAATTCTAAAAATTACAGTTAGCTTTATCAGTGAAATTTTACACTGTGAGTTTATCAAATAACCCATTCTAATCAACACACAATGAGGATTAGTTTAAAATACACATAAAAGTAGTAGTGTATCATATTATACATGTGGGAGATTAATAACTAAACCCAACAATACAAAACTTCGATTCAGCACTGAGAGTACTTAATGACCTAGTTTTATAGGTCATATACTTACATATTCAGGTTTTAATTTCTTGTCTCCTCCTCTTACAGCTACTTTTTCAAGCTTGTCTATACTCTGCATGATCAGCTCCTCATCTTTAAGTCTCAGTTCCTCATGTATTATTTCAATGTCACGAACAGGATCTACACTTCCTTCAACATGAGTGATATCATCATCTTCAAATGCTCCTAAAACAGAACAACACATTTTACATATTAAGCTAAAGAGACAAGAATAGTATATTTACAACATACTGTGAAGAGTCACAAGAGTTTCAGATAAAAAAGTAAATCAGTAGGACTGTCATATTGCCAAGTAGGTACACAAATGTCACTGTAATATTTTACACCACACTGTTTCAGTCTGTTAATTTATCTATCAACTCCAGAATCCAAAGGTTTTATATCAAACAGTTTCAGCAAGAATCCAAAGCTTTATGTAGACAGATAAAGCACAGCACTTTGCCACTTCAGCAGAGCACATAACGCATCTTGAAAAGTTGCTTCTAAATAGAAACAGGCTAGAGAACTGTCCTGAAAATAGGCACCATTGTATTTAGCAGTACCTAATCCAGCAATAGCAAACATAGTAGATAAACTGAACATCTCAGGACATTTTAATACACACGGTAATGACTCATGGAAAGAAAACCTTACAAATCACCCTGGCAGCCCTCACTGGCTGGACAATTTTATGCATTGAGCAAAAAAGAAGTTCTAGACAAAGCATTCGGAAGTTCAGAATGACTCTTAGTGTTTCCAAGGGAAACAGGGCTCAGGAAATAAAAAAAAAAAAAAAGAAAAAAAAAAAGAGAAAAGGCCTGAAATCATCTGGCAGACCTCGTCCCTGTTTCAATCTACTTTATCACTGTGGTTCTGACGGTGATTAGATAATGAACCACTCAGACACACAATTTACACAGCAGCTAATTTCATCGGCCTGATTTGAGGGTATGGTTTTTAGGGGGCCATCAAAGAAGCAGATGAAGGTGCATTTGTCATATATGAGTGACAACCATTCACACTATCTGAACAAAATGGTGCTGGCCCTTATTAGAAACACATGCTATTATCACATATTTAAAGTGCAGTTGAAGCCATAATTTCAAATTGCCAACTGGAAACATAAGGTTAAAACAACCAGATATTACTGAAGCATGTGTGCTGACTTCATGCCCTTCTGAAGACAATCTGGCAACATAATTCAACTAGGATTTAACTTATCAGATAAGCAGCATCACCAAATGAAATTCCACCCTAAAAATAAATACTTATTTAAAAAATAAATATATTAACAATTAAAATCAGTTTGTTTCTTGTTCATGGATCGATTTTCAGACTATTTGTATGCCTGTCCTGTAACATTAAAGATATGCCTGCAAAATCAACCATGGAAATAATTTTACTTTAATATTACCAAAATAAAATTCAACTGGTTTTATACAAAATATGAGACAGGAAACAGGGTAAACTACAAACAATTTCTTAACTGATATGCAGAAAGTTGCGGCTCTTTGTTGTCAATGCACATCTGAAAACTTCATCTTTCCCTTTAACTTAGGGAAAACAGTGGGCTTAGCAATAAAAGTTTTACATCAAAATATAGAGTAAACAGGTTTAAAATTATGTTGACAGCCAAATGCAAAAAAATAATTTTACAACTTATATTTATAATTTATAACTTATGAAAAGCCTTTAAAACAGTGGTTACTAGATGCTCCCTCTTCTCCCATCAGCTGTCGCCAAAGATCATCAATGAGCTTCCTTGGTACAAGGAAAATCACCTCAGCAATTGAGCCAATTCTGGTGCTGGCTGTGACAGGTAAGCAGGCTGCTCTGTCAAGTGGAAACTCACTGCACTAACCCATACCAGTGCCAGGCAATTAATGAAGAGATGCTGTAGCCTTTGCCTTCCATAAACCCCAATTGAGTCAGCACACCTGATTCAATGAGACATGGGCTGTTCAGACAAATACTAGAAAATATAATTCAGCAGCTCTACTCTGATTTACAAGGAAAATAGTGAATAAAAGGGGGGGGAGGGAAGAAGTCCTTTATTCATCCAAAACCAATTCAGTGCAATTCTACCCCTGTAAAACTGTATTCGCACATTTGACATTTGTTCTCAAGTCCATTAAATGTTTTAACCCATGAATACTGTCAATGCACTGCCAGAGTTTTCTTCAAGTCTCCTCTTCCGATCAGCTGCCCCCATCCCTGTATCAGCAGCCATCCTGCAGCTCATTTAGACAACATCAATGACAGAGACCCAGGCATAGCAACAGGTAGGTAGTTGCTTGGTCAGGTAAATAGCCCTTTCTACTGTGCTGGTGATTTCCTATTCAAGGTAACAATCTAGCCCTCTCTCCTTCCCACCGTGTTGCTTAACTCTTCTCATAGAAGAAATGCACACTAGTTACATATTCCATTAAAATATTGGATTTTGAGCTTGAATTTTCAATTCTCCATTTAGAGGAAAAGTCCATTTTCCTATCTTGAAAAGGACAAAACCTATCAACAGGTGTGCTGACAAAGGTTTCACAATTCCCTTTTAAACAGATAGGAAATCCATTACATCAATTTAATCATGGCACTTTTTTTTTTCCCCTACATTATCTGGAACACTTAGAGAGAAATTTGAATCTCTTCTCACTGAGACAGTCACAGTTCATAAGGAAGTGGGAGGTATAAGTTTTTATATACACAAAAACCGAACCGGCATTAATGTCCAGACTTTAGCAAAATTGGGAGGCTCTTCTTGATAAGCAATAGGCATTGAGCTTTATTTGAGAATCTGCTGTTAGGGTTTGTTAATATCGACTTAAGTCACTAAGGTAAAACAGATCAGCCTCTGACTGACAGCCTAGCCCAAAGCAAGACAAAACTCAAGGAAGGAGGAAAGGAAAAGGGAGACTATCAGCAGTAAACCCCAATTTGATTATTAGCTGTGTTCAAATATGCTGAACTTCAGGAACAATATGTCTGTCTTGTTCACATAATGAGAGTTCAACTTCTGTAAAGACAAGGGACCCTTCCAAGGTCAGAAACTTATCTACACACTATCCTCTGCAGCATACTTACCTACCAGGCTCCTGGCTGCTGAGCTCTGTGATTTAGCTTCCAAAGTTTTCATTTTTAAAAATCTTTTTTTAAACCTGCGCTAAAAATTTTGTCTTAAAAAAAATTAAAAAATAAAAAGATGTTGCGATATTCTGGAATTTCAAACAATAAACATCTAACTTTGACATTTTTATTTATTTACTCATTACTTTCAAGGAAAAGACAAATCTATTTTATATTAATTTCTTCCAAAACTAGACATACCACTGCATCCTCAAGACAGTATAACCTACAGACAATAATCTTCTCTAATGAATGCAATGAAAATCCCATGTCTTTATCAACTGCATTTGCATTTAGAACAGGACTTGGCATTTTTCAAACATAAAGCCAAATCACAACACCTTCCTTTTGCCAGCTTCCTAAAGTTATACTCCTCCTACTATAGGAAACTACAGCATACTACTTTAAGAAGATAAAAAGGTATCAGTTTCCTACATGGAAAGTAAAAACTGTGTACATAAAATAGGCTTACTCAGGATCTTTCCAAAGAAGCATGTTTGGCAACAACTAAGCTAAGCATACAGGAAGGTCAACTGGGAAACACTAATCAGTAATTTCATTATTAAAAAAACCCCAGCTGATTATGACTTTAGTGTACCATGTATCCCACCAGAGGTGAAGTATATTTTTATCAGAAGTTATTCAAAAGGAAGTCAAACAGAATGCACCTCTTTATGTTTTAAGTATCAGAGCCACAATCCTTTTTCTAAATAGTCTCCCAGAAAATGCTGATGGATTTGCACTCTAGCTTGAAAGAAACACCCCTGCTACTTTCTTTAGTGTAAAAGAACAAAGACAACAGAGTTAGAAACATAAAGTTTGCTGTAAGTAAACAGATCTACTGTGGTAAATTACCATAATGTTTAAGTGGCATGCAGATACTGCCATTAAAACAAGCCAAGTATTTAGACAGGAAAATAGTAAGGCATAACACAGCAGCTGAATTCATTTTGCCATCAAACAGCACCAAAAGTAATGACTTAACTTGTAGTTACTAGAAATGAGGAGCTTGAAAAAGATCGCTGCTACATCCAGTTCCCTCTTCTATTGCCAGTGGGCCCAAATCTAAAAGATTCTTCAGTTTCAGGGAAGCATTTATCATCAGCCGAGAACTTTACATGGGCTGTTTGGGCCCAGGCACAGTGGGCCTGGAAGTATTTTAAACACAGCCATGAAGAAGTAACACGATGATGGCTGGTTCCGCACTTTGCTTTCAAGTGATACTAGATGATAAAGATCCAGAAAACTGCATGACTAGCTGCAGAAGATGTGAAACCTGGCTCTGTTTTTAACCTGAGGAAGAGCAGGAACTGTCTGTTTGTCAGGTCTTGATGGCAGCCAGGACACACAGACTACATCTTTTCTTCACATGCAAAAGTAATAGCACATAAATATGTATACAGCACTGCAGTAACAAATACCACATTTTAAGCATCATCTAATGGCATGCACATTTCTTTCCATTCCTTTTAAGAATCAGCTTCAAAATTCTTTGACAAAATTTACCTCTCAGCCTCCAGAAATTTTTGCATTGCTTATGTTATACCTGTCAAGATCTGATGACTGTATGTTATGTATTCATCTGAACAGAACCACTACACTTAGTTACAGGCTATCATCAACCAATTCATTCTCTTGCTAAAATCAAGTCATCCAATTACTCCTTGACTAATCAAGGCTGTTTTGGCTTTTTCTTGTTTCAAAAGGTACTCAACAGCATAAACAGTTCACTTACAAGAAATGGAAAGGGGCTAATCAGCAGAATTATTGTTTTGCTGCCACAATTTGCGGTATTTAAATGTAGTTGCTGATTGGACTGAAAGTTTTATGATATAGCATATAAAACTAGTTTGACACAAAAAACGAAGCTGCCTGTAGCCTAAATTTTGCCTTCTAGCTGCTCCAATATGCCACTGAGATGCTAAAAACCAAACCAAACTACTACTACTACTACTAGATTTACCTTATTCTGCTCCTAATTGCAGTTTTGGAAAGTAATTAATATCTTTAAGACTAATTTATATTTGGTACTTCAGTTGCTTTGTTTAATTTTCTTATTCTTAAAGTGAAATTGAACCAAATATTTGGCTGATATTAAGCTCCCCATAACAGCATTTTGGCATCTTGGATTCATTTATAAAAGGTAAGCAACTGCGTTGGTATTGTTGCGCTGTAATTAAGAGGGATATTTACAATTTCATCAGAATCTGAACTGCATCACATGTTGAAACTCCCATCAGTATTTAGGGTAATGACCAGCCTTTTTTGCCCACAAGCTATAAAAGAATGTTTAATAACACCACCAAAACCCAAACCTAGAAAATAATTGATACTTGCACTTCCTCTCCAGCACATGTTCAACAACTATTATCAAAAAGAGCTGCTCATCACAGACTGATAGGCACATCACAGTACACATACACACATGCACCCTGTTATAAGCGCTGAAATAAATGAGTGATAATACCTATCTGGCCACTTACTGGGGTGAGAATAGGGGAGAGAACAAAATAAAATAAAATAGGGTATCGGGGGGGGGGGGGGTTCGAAGCAGGGAATTTCTTGCAGCTATCAAAAGGAACAAGACTACAAGTGTCAAAAAACATTAAATTATAAATAATATCTGTACTTAGACTGGCTTGACATGCTATCATCAATATTATAAAGATTTAAACAGTAAAAGATACTGCTATTTCTGACTGAAGTACATTTAATATTATAGAATGTATTAAACTTTGACAGTGGTACATTTTACTATGCATACTCATGACTAGAAGGGCAAAAGAATATTGTCAGAGTAAACATTTTACAGCATCTTCAATGTAGCACGTGTTAACAAAGAACCAACAAATAAACTAGGTTTAGCATGTTTTCCCTTGCAAGCTAATTTCAAGTGAAATTAATCACCTGTAACACAAACCTAATATTCTTTAAGCAGAGCAATTTTCGGTTGAAGAAGGTGCACCTGCCTACATCTTCAACATAAGCTAAATCAAGTATAAAAAACATTAAATAAAACGCTGTAGTAAACCTTGACTTCTGAAGAAAGAATTTTTTCAGACATCTTTTGTGGCTTTGTTTTGTGCTACAGCCCTTTAAGTTTTGTCTTCATAAAGCCCTAACTAGTTGTAATCACTCACAGTCTAATTGTGGACATTTATCTGCTTTTCTTATGCATAGAACATAGCTATTAAAGCTGAATGGTGATGGTGTGAAGTATGGGTTAAATTGGGTGAAATTAAAGCAAATTACTCTGGGATGTGGAACTCTGAAAATAGAAACCACCAATGATTTGCAACCCTCTTGATGATCAGCTTCACAGAACCCTAAATGACAAGAAAACTTACATATTTTAAAGTTAACTAGATTTTTTTTAAAATAATATGTATAAATTTACTTAAAATGCAAGCAGACACTGTGGCAATAATTATTTTGTTTTACCTGCATCGTAGAAATTTAAGAAAAGGTTTTAATTCCCATTAAACACACTTGTTTTTATTCTCAAGTTCAGCTGATTTTGAGCAACAGAAAAACACTTCTGAATATTAGTAGCAGCATTAATTACTTTGAACACAACGTCACAGCTTATGTGTACCATATGGCTATACAGACGCAGGATGGTAAAAGCAGCTGCTTTGGGCTCTCCTGACTGGTGCGGTATTAGGACTCAAATTCATTACCTACCTATATAAAAGATAAGCAGCTACATTTACCCTGCTGAGCCCTAATACTGCACCAGTCAAGAGAGCGTAAATCAAGCACCCCTCCCCAAAAGTCTGAAATAGCAGCTGAATGGCAGTCCTTTCAATATGAAATCTATTGGGAGTATTTGACAAAAAAGGGCAAGCCTATTTCTGCACCGGCAGACACACAATGAGAGCATCTAGCAGCAATACAGAATTTTAAATGACTGTAGTATCAACTTCTTGAGCATACAAAGAATTTAGATTTGCATAAAAGTACTCATCAAGTGAGTATCACACAAGGTCAGAGATGAGAATTATAACCTTCCCGGGAAACAGTGAGGAAAAGCAATTCACTTCAGGACATATCAGTCGGCAGAAGAAACCACGATTCTATTCCTGGCGGAAGCAGTTTTAGCAGAGAAAAGTTGTTACCAAGACAGTCGCTTCAATGAGCTTATCTGCAAAATCCTGTTCCAGAGCCCTTACCCTTGAGTCTGCCTGGCAAATATTAGTGATTTATTTCAGATGTAAAAAGTGTTTACTTGCCATTGCTCTTTCATCCTAGCACCACTGGGATGTAGTCAACACTCTGCAGGCAAAACCTTCTACCTGCTGAGATTTGCTATCAAGTTGGTCACACTAGGTAAAGGACATTATTTGACAGCTGAAGGAATAAATCTTTGAGCCCTTGATACCTCTCTTTGCAGAGGGCTCGCTCTGACTGCCCTTGATCATATATTTGAAATGCTATCACTGCACTGCCTACCAAATAACGCTTGAGACAAACTCCTTGGTTACTCTTGCAACAAGCTTCACCCAGGATCACAGCACATGGTAATTCATATGGACTATCAGAAGATACTAGGAAGGACAATACTCAAGGTAAAACATTGAGATGGTTGACATACCATTTAAATTGTTTAAAATAAGAACTCCCTAGGAAAAAATAGTCTCTTTATCCAGACTTTTCTAAAACACAATTGTGTTCTGTGGAAGAAGGGGCATTTGAAACGTAGCCTGGACTACTGCAATATGTCCAAAAGCCAAAAAGGTTGAAGAACGCAAACACCTACTTCACGAACAAGTGCTCTTGTCAACCTGAGCTCAGCCATGCTCTGCTTTGTGCTACTTTCTGTACCAATAACTGCAAATGTTCCTTTGTGAGTTGAACTCATGAAAGGAAAAGCAAACAGGAACAAGGGAAAGCCTCCACAGTACCACCCTCTATGGTGAGCTCTCCCACAGCAGCACTGCCTGCGTGGAGGATAGCGCATGCAGGAAGGTCTGGCACAAACATCAGTGGGTAGCTTTCAACATGCCTTGGTGTACTACATATCCAGCCGCTCACAGAAGACGTTCCCACTAAAAAGTAGATTGAATCACATGCATTTGCAATCTAATGGTATCTACAGTGAACAAAAATGTGGTTCCTAAGCAGAAACCATTTGTAAAGTAGAAATATGGCTATATATCTATGTATTTATATTATTCCCACTACCTCCGTGATGTATTTTACCCCTTCTTTCTGGAAGTCACTCATCAAGGTCTTTTCTTTAGGAATACTCACTGCCAAACTCTATGGTATCCAGTCTTAACTGAAATCTCTGAGTTTCACCATGAAAAAAAATAACTGCTAACAATTACTATGTTTTTAAGCAGCCATCAGTAAACTCACAAGGAAGCTCTGTTTGTCCTTAAATGACTAGATATACAGGAAACATTTTCATTATTCATAGATAATTTATTTGCATGCCCTGGTTTTGGCTGGGATAGAATTAATTTTCTTCCTAGTACCTGGTGTAGTGCTCTGCTTTGGATTTAGTCTGAGAATAATGTTGACAGCACGCTCACATTTTAGATGCTGCAAAGTAGGACTTCTCAGTTTCCTATGCTCTACCAGTCAGGAGAAGCACAAGAAGCCAGGAGGAAGCAGAGACACAGGACAAACTAGCCAAAGCACAGCACATCATGCCCAATATATAAACCAAGTGTGTTGCCAGGAGGGGCTGATTACTGCCTGGGTCGAGCTGGGTATTAGTCAGTGGGTGGTGAGCAATTGTACTGTGCATCACTTGAGGTTTTTTGAGGCAATTTATTCCTCTTTTTCCTACTATTACTATTACTGTATTTTACTTTGTTTTGATTATTAAACTGTTCTTAACCCACAGGTCCTACTTCTTTCCCAGTTCTCCTCCATATCCTATTGGGGGTGGGTGGGGGTGTGAGCGAGTGGATGTGTGGTACATACTTGCCAGCTGGGGTAAGCCAGAGCACTGAGTCACAGACTGACTACACGAAAGATGGAGAAATATCAGAACACTCCACTTCAGCCCTGATATTTTAATTGGGTCTGGCAAAGCACTGCATAGTAGTTACCATGACCCTACTCTTACTAAACCACTTTAGATACCTAATGCTGATCAAAATTCAAGCCATTAAACTCTGCTGAGGCCACCTTGGTTCCTGTGCAGAGCCAGCTCAATGCTCTTTTCTGCATTCTTCAAGACCCTGGAGAGTTATTAATCTCTTAAAATAACAAACACAGAACGAATAGTTCAGCTCACCACAGAATGCAACACCATAACCCTCCTGGAACTCGTAACAAAGGGTGTAAAATTGTTTCAATAAGGCATCTTCTCTTCAGAAACATTTAAAGCAACATCTTAAGCCACATAAGTGCCTAGACAAAAATCAGTAATGACAAGTTTTCAGCTACAAGAGGTTGGGTATCTAAGCAGTTCCCAAATACTCTGAAATTTAAAATAGATCATAGTTACGATAAAACAAGAGCCCTATAGAATTGTCAAATTTGTTGAAGTGCCTTACAAAAATGTGATAAAAATGTATTATGGAATTAAGTAGAGTAGAAAAAAAAAGTTATGTTTACAAATCAGTCACTGTTTACAAAGAAAGCAAACGAGTTTTTGGAAGAAGGGCATTTAAGACAAGTTGTAAATGCAGCTCATCATGTTTAACAAAGAGCCTTATTCTCCATATCTGAACATTTCTCCTCTGAGGATCTATTTCATTGCTTAATGGAGGTGAGGAGTAAACATATTAGAGGAAGGACCAGACAACATATAATGAGAGCTGATAAAGATTTAAGCAAAGATTGTTTGATTAGTGCCATTATGTACACATATGCCCTGCATAAGTTTATAATGAAGCGCTGTGATGCTGAGTGAATAAAATATATTTAAAAACAAAAGCGAAAAGTCTGTCAGTAAATTTATTTTATGTAAACATGCTTCATCATACAACCTTCCCTCTGGACAATCTGGCCGATACGTATTATATAAACTTAATGCAAAAGCAGCAATACAGTTCATCCAGATTTATCCTTTGCAAATCATTACACATTTTATAAGAGTGCTGCCTATTGGTTTCTATTAACAGAAAACCTGTTAATTTAAGTTTTATTCATTAGCTGGTTAAGAGACAGTTTGCTCTTCAAACACCATTTCTCATATGTAGTGACTAATTTTCAACAAATTAAAGGTGATACCATAGTTCTTAGGACCTCACATAATGGTACAGGCTTGGAATTGCAAGACATATCAAATGATCTTCTTAGAACAGCACCCGAAATACTGAAAACAAAAGGTAATATACAATTTGCATCTTATTTGAGATGCTAGACCCGATAAAAGGGGGTTGGAATGTTTCCTGTTTGATATTCAAATCTTAATGTAATGATTTTACTTTGGATGTGAGTCCCTTCTTCCTTCTAAAACTCAAGCCAGCATCCCAACAAAAAACTGAGCATATTACTTGCTACAGATCAGCTGATCAATTACACTGTAAGTAGAGAACTAATTATTTTGTACATTTCAGCAGTGAAGTAATCCCTAAACACAAAGATTCGCTTTTCTTACTAGTAACATTATATTTCAATTGTAACTACATGTCAGTTGTGTTCTGTAACTATCTGGCACCATCTAGTAGCCATTGCCATCTTCTTCACTAAATCACATTAACAGATTATGTAAAAAGATTGTGACAAGGGAGATACTCAACAGACATGCAAGAAATAACAACACAAGCTATCTGAGTTTCATATGGTCAAGAAAATGTTTTATGCTTAATAAGATACAGTTACAGTCAGTAACTACTTGTACACTAAGTAAATGCCTTCTGCCTTCCTTGAAAAAATACACTAGATATTTGTGTGTGTGTGTGTTGAAGTTTCCAAGAAAGAATTTAAGAATCTACTGGCAAATTTTAACAATAGTTGACAAAATGCATTTTCTTTATGCACTTATACAAACATTTTCTATTTATTCCCTTCCCCTATCCTAAAAACATGCAAGTTAGAAAATAAGACAGAAAACATATGCTTTGATTAACTTGAATCCTGGATATACACGGTGGGTTTTTCCACAACTGTCAAAGCAGAGTGTCTCAGAGTCCCTAAAACTGGGAAGGGAGGGAAGGGGGCAGCAATATGAACATCTTGAGGCTACTTCATTATGTTCCCAATGTGTGGCTGGGTGGAAATACTAGTTTCTTAACAGTACTACTACTTTAGCCTGCAAGCAAATACAAATACACAGCCCTACCATTCTGCTCCTTGCAAAATATATAAATGTGATACTTTTGCAACATCTAACCACAGCTTTTTAAGCTGAAACAGTTCTCCTTTTACTTTAGATGTCAAATCCATCATAGAAAAGAATTCTGTTTTTAAAAGACTTCCTCAATGAAGCAGTTCATTTCTCTGACATTTAGCTCACTGTATTTTTACAAGCACCAGGCTGAGCAAACTATGATTGAGAGAAGCCATCTTATGCACATTGCTGTTGTCCCACATCATTCAGAACAAACCTTTTTAGATCGTTAACTACCACAGGAGTGCTGATTACACAGGCACCAGCAATTTCCTAACCAATGACCACCTGAACAATGATGTGTTCAGCTTCTCAGACCCTGAAGCCTTTCAGAGGTGAATCATTTCACAGTTTGGAACTAGATCTCCATAGCAACTTCCCTTTGAGGGTTTTAGAATCACCATCCCGTAATTCTATGATCATCAAGCTCAACCATTCCCAATGGGTCTTTTCACAGCAGATGGAAAAGGAAGCCTTGAAATTTTACAGTCTATTTCAAGCAATTCATCTGGCAGCCTATTAGAATTCAAAATATTTCGACCTTCAATCACAAAGCATGTTATCTGAAGCTGTGGTGTTCTCAAGTCAAGACAAGCAGACGTTTTAGTCTAATCATCCATGATGAGAAGAGACTGACAAAAACTCTTAATTCAGCCACCATCAAAATGCTTATTTTAACTGCATGAAAGTCTTTCAACAGGCAATGAAAACACACCATGTACCATTTTATCACAACCTTCCATTCAAGGGAAATATGAATTCTGAATATTGGCATGGATCTTCGCACTCCCCGACTGCTTTTGAACAAATATCTGCTTCCTAAAAGTCAGTATAAATCCAATTCTACCACAGTATTTTTCAACAGCTGTCAAGAAAAATGATGGAAGAAATCTGCAATTAAACTTCTCATGATTGAGTACAATAAAGCTGTAAATTAGTTACTTATTGATGGATCCAGTTTGTTATAGGCATCTTCTAAGAAATCCAAATCAGTTACGTCTGAGAAAATAAACACCACTTAAATTATAAAAACATAGCATTGGTTAAAATCTTGGAGCAAAGCTTAGTTTCATGATAATCATCATCAGAGAAGGGGCTTAAAGTTCCTTTTCCCCTCTGTTCCCAACTCCCAACTCAATTCCCTCTGTTCAGAGTTAAAAAAAAAAAAAAAAAAATTTCCTTCTCTTATATGTTTCAGTGGTTGGCTGAAACAATCCCATCAGGGCCACAAAAGCTTTACATTTCATAATCCTTTCACCTAGAGGCCAGGTTGATTCATTCATGTTTTTAATCACCCTTAAGTACAAGTTAAATTCAAATGTTTTAAGATTTCAGTTGTACACTGCCTACCCTATTAATAAAAGTGGTTCATCAAATTCCCACCCCTCCAAAAAAAGGGAAAAAAGGGAAGAATACTCTTCCCCACCCCAACAACTCTGTAAAGCTAACTCTAGAAATACTTCATTCTTGTTACGCTTTTAAAGCACAAAGCATCAAAACGCAGTAGTGAATAATTGCTAGCTACATAAACACAAGTTATCTAGTGACTAAAGAATCCAGAAGACTTGCAACTTTCCATACAAAAATGCTTCCAACAAGTATTTAGTAGGATCAGCAGTAAATTTGCTAAAAAAGTGGAAAAAAAAAAAAAAAGGGGGGGGGGCAGGGAGGGAAGAGAGAAAAAATATTACCATTTGGTGACTTGACGGTGAGATTTTGGTACTTAAAACGACTGCTGTGAAACATGGCTAACTTAAAACAACGACCCACCTGTACCAAAGCCCCGTTTTCCATTACAAATAGTGAAATAAAGAAAAGTAATGGGTTTGTTACATTTTATAACATTTGTAGAGGCAGGAACACTTAATTGCTTTATTTTCTTTGAATGTAAATGCATCTTCAGTGTCCCTAAACAGCTTCTTAACTGCGAGTGGCCACAATTGAGACCCTTTCTACAGCACTTAAAATGCCACGTTTTATTAGGCTACAGGGGAAAAAAACAATCAACCCACCCACAGTTGACCTTACCCTCCTCGGTACCGACACTGTTGAGCCATGCTCTGACTCAATTTCAAAGAAAAACTCTTTAAAAAGAGAAACTTACTAAAACCCCACCAAATTAAAAGATCTTGACTATAATGACGTACTGATTGGTGGTTTATTGAGAGTTAGTATTTTTGGTAAAATCATTTTGAAAACATTTTTGCAGAAGGAATTATGATGGAAATCTCTGAGGGAATAAACTAGCACAATACAGATCTATCTTCACAGATTTTGCACCGTTTGCAAAGTTAGCTCATGAACAGAGCTATACAGCTGCTTACATTGAACTTCTTGAAGATTTGAGGGGGCGTATGTGAATATAACCACAAAATTTAACTAGGGATGAAGCTAGAGTTTAAGATACAGTAACGCAAATGAAAAAGTTTTGCATCACCTGAAAATGTAAACTGTTCATTTCTATGCACAATCAACTCAAATAAACACGAATTTTGTTCTAGCAATCTGAGGGAGAAATACCTGGGGGGGGAAAAAGAATCTCTTGAGTATTTAAAGCACCACCTCCTACAAAGACCAGAGATTAAAGCAATTGTACATAAACAACATTAACATTCTTAGTGGTTTCCAGTGTTAGATCAGCTACACCAACAACCAGTATAAAACTAGTGGAAATAAATTCCTAAAGGAGACAAAGAAGTTAAAGGATACATTTTACAATACTCAAAAGTTTTGCTAAAAAAAAAAAAATAAAAAAAAAAAAATAAAAAAATAAATCAACTTTTTGTATTTGAATATGGAGGTAAACAAATGTATCTATGGTAAGTTTTAACTCATCTACAATGCTTAGCTTACTTTTATTTTTTGTCTGTTGAACAAATATAACTTAACCCTTAAGTACAACCTTTTATTTGGGATTGTTCTACCAAAACTGAACATAAAACTGCCCACAAGCACCAAGTTATTTAAGCACCTTCCTAATTAGGAAGTACAACTGTCACTACAGCAGTACGTACATGCTCAAACAGAACTACATACATGGTAATGTAGCTATTCCTAAACGTACTTTGAACAGGAGCATTTTTTGAAAATTCTGAAGCAATAGCAAATTATAAGTATTTTGCATTGTACAATTAGACTGTCAGCAAAGGATGCCTATTAGTAACACACACACAAATCAGCTGAGAGCTACATCTTTACAATCTATTCTGTGATTACACACAGTTATGATTCAGAATATTTTCATTTTATTTTCCAGATATTTCTCATAAATAATAATTTTAAAAACTTAAAATAGTCTTCATATACTAAGAACAGGAACGTACTTTCAGATTTTCCTCTTCTCAGTAACCCCACCACCATATCTAGAAAATCTCATCTTAAGCACAGTAGTTACATATTAGCTCACAGTTTAACAATCTAGAATAACCTTAAGTTTATTTCATAACATATAATCAAGCAACATACGGTAATTAAAGCACACTGAAAACAGCAGTTACTAGCTAATTAACATTACAGAAACACTTTTCTTAATGACAGAAAAAGACAAAGATGCTATAAAGTAGCATGAGGAACAGTTTGTTAGAAATCTTTTTGTTTAAAACACTAAAAACTTCAATTTGGGAGTTTGAAATTACAGTACTTGATTAATTAAGAATGTCAGTGCAAGTTAAGCTCAGTTAGGAAAGTGGTTTAGGGACCATGCTTTCACCATACAGTTCATGCAGGGCAAGCACCATTAATGCAAACTTCTGCGCCCCTCAAGATGGCTCAGCATTTGCAAACACCCCAAGCCTCTTTATTATCCTTATTCATGCAGATTTTCACTACTTTTATGACAGGAAGATTTATTTTGCCATCACCACAGCACCTGAAGTGCAGTTAGGGACAAGCAGCAAAGAATGACTCTAGCTGTGATAATGGTGCCCTAGGCTGACGTTATGGACCACTGCCAAAACAGTCACTGTGTTCTTTCCAACGCACTGGTTTGCAACATCAGTTCAGCAGCATACTTTGTTAGATAATCATTTTATGTTTTGCAATTAAACTACCACTTTAAAACAGCAGCAATATTTTACCTTCACATGCTATTTTTTAATCCACCTTCAATTTATTACATTATGCTTTATATTTCATACTTGTCTGTATTAACAGCAGCACCTAAAAATGTTGACAAAACTGTGTACACACAGCCCCAACAAGTAGTCTCTTTGGAGATCAACACTTTCATATGAAAATATCTTCTGATTCTCTCCCCCACCCTCCCTTCCAAGTTTGTATCCCACCATTATTCACCAGCTTTCATACATGCTTATGCATATGAAGGTGTATTAGCTTTCCCCACAGTCCTATGATTACTAGATGGGTAAACACAAGGTTTCCAGCTGCAAGTTACTTGCTAGCAATAAACAACATCAGGCCTTCCATAAAGTTGGACACACAACCACAATTTTGTGCTCAGGTACAGACACAGGACAGGGCACAAGCAAAAATGCGTGGCCAACGCTGAATGGGTGGAGGACAGCCTGTCCCAGCAGTATTGCCATAGTTTCCTAGTCACTACAAGCTGGGAAACCCCCTTTGGAAGGTTTTTTTAATTCTGAAATCCAAAAGAATGCTTCTGTAACAGTACACTCAGGTTCTCAAAGTATCCACAGCTCTCTGCATACGAATACCAGCATGAACATTTCTATAATGCAGCAGAAAAGTCAAGCAGGCCACCAGAAACTGCCTCTTTGCACAAGGAAACGTTTATCTTAGAACATTCTCTTTCCTGATTTAAAGAGGAAAAAGAAAAGATCTATTACAAATCCAAACATTTCAGAATGAAAAATAATCAATACTACTGTTATCATCCTTCCCTTGACCACTGCCTTTTGAAGCATCACTGCTTTTTTTGAAGCATCACTGCAACTTTTAATAGGTTGTGAAATAAACTACCAAACTCACAGGCAGTCAGAAAGGGCTCAAAAAAAAAAAAAAAAAAAGATGATGTTGGTTGCTAATTCTAGCATGCAGCATCTTTTGTTCAAGGTCTGGTTTGACACTGATCTTTTTCTGCTGAAATAAGCCTAAAAATCATTCTTAGACAGAACGAAGATCCTCTCCATCTCAAAGCACTCTGGCTCTCAAAGAAACTCTAGAAGAAAAGGCTCATTCTGGCCATCATGCTGGAAATTTCTGAAGTCCCTGGAGAAATTCCTGGTTAATCAGCACTTAAACCTATCTATTAAAACAAACAAATAATATTTACCCAATTATTGTAGAAAGGTTCCTGCCAGTTTTAACTCCAAAGCTATCATTGAGCATTTATATCTTGGACCTTGTCTATCCTGAAGAGATTATCATTTTTATAAAAATATACAGAATTATTTTAAGGTTTCTAAGCCTGGAAGACTATCAGTAGATACCAACCCATACTAATATTTTTTCACATTAAATGAAAGACAGATAACAAGGACATGAAAAGGTACATATAATATTTAAGCATTCACACAGATTCCTCTTTCAACTACCAGGTGAAGTGGAGTCTGCTGGGACTGTTCTTCTGGCTTCTGGCTTGCTCCTGTTAGCCCTCTTTCCCGTGAGTAAATGGCGCACAGGCTGCAAGTTGACTTGAGACTTCATAATGGTGCTTGTTTTGCCATTTGTAGTCATAGTGTTAGAGGTGAGTATGACAGAACATATTTTTCAGTAACCTTACTATTTCAAACCAGTTTAACTTTGTTATGAAGACACAGTTCACAGTTTGATTTTTCCCTTTTTGTAAAAACCCTGACAAAGAATACTATACATATCTTTTTACATAATGAAATGTTCTACCCTAAACTGGATTGAGGATAAAAAAATTTCATATCACATAACACAGAAAGAAAATGTTGCCCATCTAAAATTCTTTCCCTTTCATTTGGCAGGAAAACCCTGATGTTCAGAGCTTATGAAAATGTCATGCAGAAACTTCAAAAAGGTTAGAAACACACCACAAATCAACAAGGGGCTTCTTTTCTACTACAGAAGGAAAAAAAAAAAAATGAAGAAAGCATAGCTGCTGCAATGGTGCAAAACCAGGCCACGTTTCACTATTGCCCAGTGTTCACCCTATGCTGATTTTTCAAACAATTTGTTTCTATGTAATAATTTTCTGAAGTTTTATGAGATACTATCACAGAGGTGAGGAACTCCCAAAGAGCTACAAAAACTGTTGAATTTCTGTTCTGTCATTTATTTAATAGTCCATACACATGTAAGATCTTTTTCTTTAAATAAACTGGTAGGCAGCATAGCTAAGAAAAAAATCTTAAGTGAGCAGAAGATGGATTACCCTTGACTAGGCTCTCTATTTCGGTGAAAAATCAGAACTCTGATCACAAGATAATTTTCTTTGTGGTTTGCTGATTACTAACCTTAAAAATGTTCTCTGAGTCATTAAAATCATCTGTTTCTTTACAATGTGCTTTCAGTTACTGGTTTTCAATTTTCAACACAACACTGCTGATAATATTACAACATCCCCTCCTCCTAAGAGAGGCCTTTAGAGCCTGTTTGCATTCCGCAGGAAGATGCTGCCTTGCTCTTGGACACGGCTCCATCTGCCTTCCTCCCCTACACTGCTATTCACAAGCCCAGCTCACCCATTTAGTCACTCCATCAAGACATTAAAACTGGTGGCATACCATACATGGGTGATTTACGCATTCAAGCTGCATCATACAAGTGAACTTTTCCCTTACTAAAGATTTCCAAAAGTGTCTTTCTTCTTAAACATGCTAAGTATTACACTCTAGTTATGTGGAAATGCTTCTATGGAGTGCTTGTATAACACAAAAATAATGCACTTCAGTATAATAATGCTTATTCTGAAACAAAGAACAGCTATTTGTTCTCCAAGGCAAAGCTTAAAACACAGGAAAAAAAATGTAACTTCAGGCTGGTTTTATGGGTGAGATGTTAAACCTGTGTTAAACTGGGGGCAACCTACCAAATTCCACCAAATATAACATACCTATTTAAAACAAATTTCCTCTAGGTACAGTGACCCCAAAACTATCTAGTGAAGCTTTTAGCTTTCTACGACTGCAAACAAATTATTCTTTCTCATGTTCCCTGTTCTAGTACAATAAATTAACAACATTCAAGTAAATAGCATTGCTGAAGTACAAAATCCTGTTAACCAACTTCATCCTGCTGTTCCATAGCAAAAAAACAAAAAGTAGGAAGGCAAAAAAAGGCCCAACCAGTAACTGCATGAAGAGGAATCCTGGGGGAAAAAAAAAAAAAAAAAGAAATCCATAAACAGAAGGAGATGAGAGAAAAGCCTAACTTGAAGGTTTTAGCTGACAAAGGCAGTGTTTCTCTCCAGCAGGGAGGGAATCTGGATGTTGCTTATGAGAATCAGGTGAAGGACATCGAATTAAGGTCTCCCGGTGTAACTGTGACACAAGCTAGAGACAATGGCGGTCTACAACAACCTGTCGGTACGCAGGCAGCTCAGGCAGCCTGAAGGCACCTTCCAGGTAGGTAGCGCTGCCACTCCTGCAGGCTCCTGGCATCATCCCTCCTAGGAATCCCACTTCCCTCTCTCAGATATGGCCTGACATGCTCCTGACACACAACAGAGCAGAAATCAAGCAAGCTGTCTAGCTTGCAGCAGCAAGAATCAAGTGCAGGGCAGACAAGAACAGGCTTGTATGCCACAAGCTAATCATCCTTCCTTTAAGGGATGCAGAGGCATCTGCACGGGACAAGTGTGACAACCACAGTTTACATATCCAGACCCCACATACACCATGTTCCTGGACTTTATTGATTCCCTTAGTTCATTACCCTGCAAGCTGTACATTCCCATCTACAGCAAGACTAGGAAAAGGTGTGACACATTTGTCTGAAACAGTGGCTGCGGAGGCAGATCAGAATTGTGATGTGTTTACATTTGCAGTGTCTAGTCCATCAGATTATTCAACGACAACGCTCAGATGAGGCAGTCAAAATTTCTTAGCATGATAACGTTGCACTGACAGCATGGGAAGAAAATGAAAACTTAGTAAAATCAAAGACCTTTAAAAAAAAAAAAATATAGGGCCTCACCATAAGTGAATTATTAAATAATTCCAAATATTTTTTCTTCTGTTAATAACTGAAACCCTGTTGTGGTTTAGCGAGCAAAGCACCCAAAACGCTGAACAGCTGATTTGGCTGGCAGGTATCTTTGCTCTGTGAGGTGTATGCCTGCTGCACGCTCCTGCTCTAACAACAGCTAAGGCAAGTCCAGTGGAGACACTGTAACGCTTTTGCAGAAAGGAAAAGATATGCACCTAACAAAACTCCCCAGTTATTTACTCAATGAGTGCAACTGCATCCATTAATATTTAAAGCCACTCACAGTGAAAACATGCAGAGAGGAAAAAAAATTAATCTAAACAAGCACACGGATGCTATTTCAATTCAATATGGGGCAAATCAACTACAAGAAAACATTCTTTCCACACAAGAAGAATATGTATTTGTAAACGATCAATTAATTCATACACTAAATTATTCATTCTATGTAGCTCAGACACATTAATGTCATTCTGCAAATTTAATCAATACAGGAGAGGGGAGGGTGTTTATTTTTGTGTTTTGTAAGTATATACTGATTAGTTTAGGTTCAGACCAAGCCATCTTTATTCACACTGCGCAGAACTTGACTGCAATTCATGGCATTTAAATCTCAAACGCAGTAGGAGTAAACAAAAGAACTGCACCCTTGGAAAGGACATAAAAGTGCTTTAAAAGGTCACTTTCATTCTCTCTTCATACTTGCTTAACATACATTTTCCAAGAACGACAGCAGGAAAACATATAAAAGGATGAGAGCAAGAATCAGTAATTGTTGCTAACGGTTTACCAGTTTAGACATAACTGAAATGTGAGCATTAAAATTATCATACTCTTGTCAGAGCCGCTTCATGGGAAAAGAAACTACATGAGTACAGCTGCATTTTTTATACTGTTCAGCATGGTCGTTAGCCTGTGTTTATTTCCTCTTCATATCCCACCACTACAGGATTAGTGTTGGAACAGTGCTGTAGTTGTTATTTGACTGTAAGCTATTTTTAACTATATTTTAATTTATGGATTGGGGGATTGCCTCAAAATATGATTGTTTATTTACCCCTTCTCTTGTAAAAGCTTTAGCTAGCAAAACAAGAAACCTACCAACATCATGATATCTGGTTTTAAGACATTCAGTATCAAGCTTCAGTAATTTCTGTCTAAGTTGTAACTAGCACAAACAGACTCCTTGCACCACCAGGGCCACATAAAGTGGTTGGAACACATGAGCAGAGTTGGATTTCTTTCACTTCATCATCAGCACAAGGAGGAGGAGGTCTGAGGAAAAAAAAAAAATGGATTTGCTATGGCAAGTGGTCCCTAATCTGCAGTATTCCTCAGAAGGATAAGTTACCAGATTAATATTATGTGAAAGAACAGGAAAATTGAGCTTTACATGCCTGCCTCAGTTCCTTTGGCCCAAGGAGAAGTGACAGGGTGATGGCTAATGGCAGCCTTCAATGCTCTAGGATGAACATGCAGTCAGAGATTTTATCACAGCTTCAGTACAGCAAGTAACTCCTGCATGTAAACTGCTACAGAATTACACAGTTGTCATGTGTTCCCTGCAAAAAGAAAGCAATTTAATATAAAAAACAGCAATAATGTAGCTTTCTTATAACCTAATTTCTTCAAATGGGAACTATGCCTCAGATAATTTTAAGTAATTTTAAGTATATGGAAATTCTTAAGAGATGCTATTCCTTCCCTAAGGTTACGTGCAAAGACAGATCTATGGCATATTTATCACAACCAACATACAAAAAACTATACTAATTTTACCTGATTATTGAACCATCCACAAGAGAAAACGAGAATCATCGTTTTTTCTCAAGACTACAGAATTCGAGGAGGACACAGCAGTATTTTCCACATTTTTCATTAGTACTGTCTGTTTTAATGCAAGGAATACAATTTAACATTAAGAAATCATAACCCTGTCACATGCCCATTTTTCCTGTTCATTTTGAAGTTGAAAGACGTGTAAATAAAAAAAAATAAAAGCAATAAAAGGGGTACAGAACACCACAGACTAGGTACTGCCAACAGAGAAAGCCATTCTATAGGTATCTGTACAGTCATTAGTACAGTAGGGTCAGAATCAGAAAACCGTGTGTGTTATGAAAACCAGAGTTTGCTTTAGGGTTTTATTTTAAACCACATAAACGAAAACTATTCCGTTCATGTCAAAATGTGTTCATATGGAACAAAACATCTCCTGCAGTCCAGATCACTTTACTGAAAGGCTTTTTTCTCTGTTGCAATATCATCATGTGCCACTAATTTGCCAGTTGGAAAAAAAAATACTGAAGCCTAACATATATTTATATCTACTTGTTAAAAAAAGTACAAGAAAAGCCTTCCATAATGGAGAAAGGCGGAGGAATGGAGGGGGTGGGAGACAAGAGCAGGACACAAAAAAACACCTCTTCCAAAGACTGTTCAAGGCAAAAGGGACATGTCATGTTAAACAGTAGTCAATAGCTGTATACAACCAGTAAACAAATTCAGCTCTACGAAAAAAGAACTACATCACCGTTTAGTGGTTGCAATTTAGATTATTCTAGCGTGTAATACTTTAATTGTATAAAACAAAGCTGATGTCACGAACACAAAAGAACTTCTTGCAAAGCAAGCACCACAAGTAATTTTTATGCTGCCACTGATGGCTGACAAGTGATGAGCACTTTGTTTGAATTTATATACTTACGCATCTAAGGCAACAGGTGGCTTCTAAAAAGAAAACACTGAGAGCTTTTTAACTCTTCATTATCAAAACTTTTATAGTATGTTTTATCATAATGACTAAACAATCGCTACAAATAAAAACACACTAACTACAAAAATGAGCTACGGCTCCTGGAAAATTACCCATCATTTTGATAAAAGCAGAAACTGAGGTGAGGTTCTGGATCCTACTGACTTAAGCTCTGCCTACACTCACAATGTTTTGTAATTCCACAAAGCACACAATATTTAAACAGCACCTTGTGACATATAAATTAAATCTATATAAGACAAGAAATTTTATATTTTCTTGCTGACTGTCTTTTATATATCCATCTCAAACAACAGTTGAAGACGGCAGCACAGTTGGAAATGCATTTTTACATTCAGGTCTTGAAACCAAATGAAAGAGCGATGTGTTTGTGGTGTTTTGGTTGTTGATGTGTTTTTGGGACAAGAGCAGTATTACAGAAGCACATTGGGTTCTTTCTAAATACTGAACAGTCCAATAAACAGGTTTGTTTTCTTTAAGCACACAGAGTTACATAAAATAACTAAAATATTTACACCACACAGAATGCAGGATAATACTTCACACTTGCATTTTCCAGGCAAAATAAAGGACACTATAAATACACAAGTAATTCACATTAAACTTAAAAATAAATACATTTTTTAAAGGGAACTTAGAGTGGCATTGATTGATTTAGTTACATTAGAAAAAATTGGATGATAAGTTGAGAAGGCAAAAATGCAATAAGCATACCAAAAGAATCTTCATATTCTGCCTTGTAATTAAACTATGAAATAACCATCTGCTTACTATTAAAACATCTTAGTGTTTGATGTTTTGGATAGATTAAATGCACATACCAAGATATTAGACTTTTTCCTCAGCATGGTAATTCACCATACCATCCCTAACAATTAAAAATACAACACATCAATATTTTTATCTTGCACACTACATATATACATACACACAGTTTCTATCATGATGTTCACTGGATTAATCTTCCTGCTTTGTGACAGTTCAGAGCAGTACAGAGCACCTCAATCCAGAGTCTTAGACTGCCTATCTTTCAGATTCCCTCTGCTTCTTTCCATATTCTCTCTGAAAGCAAGCAATCCCTCTCAGGTAGCCTACATTCTTGTAGCTACACATTTCCCCCCTTTCGCAACTCTTTCACACACTTGACTTTTCATTCCTACTGCTGTTTGGTTTTGAGACATCAATTTTCACATCAAATTACCAAAGCTTGGTGCATAAAAATATTCAATAAGCCTCAAGGAACTGTTATCTCAGTAACAGCTATCTCAGTAAGTACTGAAAGGCAAACCTATGCTCAAAAGTATTTTAAAAGTTTAAAACTAGTAAAGTGAGTTTGAGGTATGGAAGCTTATCTGCCATCACCGTTATTGGGAGAAAAACCTGTATGATGGGATGGTAGTGGGGGAAGAGAAGGAAGAAGGCAGAAAGAAGGAAAGCAGCAGCACTGGTGTTTGATTTTATAAAGACAGCCTTTTAAACTAACTTTAACAGAAAAGAACTTCACCATTTAATGCTTGAATACTTTGAAAATTAATTCCATATCTAAGGATAAACACTGAGGTTCTGCAGAATCTTGTTGCTGTTGTACTCAAAACAAGATGAAGTACCGCTTCAACTGTGAAACTCAAAATAAGAACTGAAAGTAGCATTTCAGAAGTATTCCAGAACAGCAAATGGTCGGGTTGATATTTAATGTATTTTATTAATTGCCTCTAGGCACTAAGGCTTCAGGATGTCATTTAAAACTAGAGACCCCTTGGCACCAAAATTAAAAGAGCAGCTTTCAAAGCATCTCTAGCAGCTGCTGCTAACATCAGTATCCAGAGCTTAAATCCAGCCCAATGCTGATTTTATTCTTACGCATAAGATTTCAGGACAAAAATAAATCCTGAAATATATTAAAAAAATAACTGAGAGAAGCCCAAGAGTAGAAAACACAACTTCCAAACAGAACAAGAACCCCGACCATTAGGTTTTCTGCTGAGATGCCATTGATAACTGGTTAATAAATGATCACCTGTATATCCAAGTAGGAAAGTACAACTTTATCCTTAGCCAACAGAAAGCTGGGCTTCATCAGGACAGAAAAGAAGTTTTGGAAAGCACACTGGAAAATATCAACCATCTTTGTTGAAGGCTCACCAAAAGCAGTCAGCAGAAGCTTTATCGTCACTTGTAATAGCATAAAGGCACATTTGCAACCAAGCCCTGCATCTCACTAACATCTCCAGCAATCATGACAGCCATCCAAAAGTCAGTTTTCCTCAGGTTCCGGTGGACAATATGCAAGGTTTGACAGAAAACATGTTCAAGCTTTGCAGACTTGGAAGAGGGGAAAAAAAAAGTGCTAATAAAAATAAAGCAATTTGCATCACATATTTCCTATGACTGCCTTTTTACAAACATTTTTCAACTTGCTGTATGAGCTTAAATGCTCCCTTAGCTAAAACAGCATGACTGTTTGCTGGATTACATATTAAATCTGATTACAGAAATGACCTATTTTTAAATTAACCCAGCAAGAAGAATATGGTTATTTTTATAAACCAAAAGCCCTTTTACTACGTGGTTCTACAAACAGTTCCAACAACACAGGAGAAAGTGGCAGCACACAGATGAGAAAAGGTGTTGGAGTACAGAGCTGGTTCAGCTACCAAAAGACAGATTTGGCCAATGTACAAGTTAGGCACAAATTGTGACTTGGGAAGGCACACACCTATTCTTTTAGAAGCAGCACTTTGGTCACTGTGAAAACCAGGACTACTCCGATAAATGGCAATTCTGAAAGAAAATCAAACCAAATTATTTTCTTCCAGGTTATCAAGCATTCTAATAGACTGAAAAAGGTTACACCTGAACTGAATGACAGCTTTTGCTTAGGTGTGAGCTCTAAAGCAGCTCATCTGGTAGAAGTAGATATACTCTTCAGCTTTCTAATGTACGCTAACTGCTGCCAGAACTTTTAAGCACTTGAGGAACTATGGACAAAGAAAAAGGAAGCACTCCGAACTGACGCCACAAGGATCTCAGACAGATTTGCTTGAGACACACACACACAAAGAAATTATATTTAATTCTTACATGTCTTAACTAAGCTAGAAACCTTGTTTAGTTTATCTAGGATAAGTAACTTGTAGCCAGCACAAGAAACCCAGAGCCAGCTACCTCCTGGTCTTCATTTGCAATATTTACTCTACTGTTCAGTACACAGCAGTATCACAGGCATACATCATGGAAATACCAATACAAGAAACACAGACAACGAGGGAGAATTTAATTCATACATTTTGAGGACCAAAAGACCCAGCAGAGCATAAAGTATATTCAAAATAACTTGAAAGCATAAAGTAAATACAGTGAACATCTGTCCAATGATCTGCACGTTTATTTTAGGAACATGAATTGAACATAAGCCCATGACTTGGCAAAATTCTTTTTCATAAAATAAAATAAAACAGCACAAAAGAGCATTTACAGAGTTGACAACTGCTCTTCTTCAAACATATTTTATCCCCCTTCATTTAGTAATTCCAGATTTTTTACTTAACATTCTTAGACTTTAGTTCCTATTTAAAGAGAGAAAGAGAAGAAACTTAAGAGAAACTTGGTCTCTTGCCTCAAAGTACTAAAAGCTTTATTACTGCATCTCTGGCAGAAGCCAAAGCATTGGTTCCCCTCACCTAGAGGCCACCGCTTCCACAAATAATGCACCACATTAGTGTGAGTGTTCCTTTTCTATTTTAATATTAACTCACCTAATCAGCCTCAGAAGTAGTTAAATAAGCTCATTTGATACTCACACACTTGCATACTTGTTTGCCATACTCAACTCTGGAGCAATGAAGGACAATGATGAAGACGCCGAGCGTCAACAGTTAGCTCCCACTGGCGTTTCCAAACCCAACAAAGGTCTATGCCCTTAGCCATGTAGGGAGCAGAGCTATCTATGGATAAATTAAGAAACAAAAAGTGCAGAGCCTGTTTCAAAGTTTTCATTAAAACTCTGCATTAAGAAAAATAACACTAAAAGCAAGAACGAAAAACATCACAACCAAAAATCCCCAAACCTAACTCACTGTCTCTTCTGAAGAATGCGCTTTTCAGGAAGCAGCTTTCTGAAAAGAAAGCTATAATATTCTCAGTCTACAAACCACTCACCATTCTGATGCAATCATTACACCTAATAAAAGTGATGCTTACTAACAATCAGCCACTTCTTTTTTTCTGTTATCAAATGCTTGCAAAGTACTGTTGATTTTACCCTGAGGTGGCCTTCTTCCAACCTAAAGGAAAAGAGGTTTTCACATTTCGTATTACAATCGAGAAAAAAAAACAAAGACATACAAGCAAATCTGCAGTAATTTTCCCTTCAAGATTTCAAGAAAGTCCACGGTGCAGGAAAGAAGAATTGCTTAGAAAGTACTAAACTCTCACTGTCTTAAAGCCAGGATATCCTACACCATCAGTAATAACACCTATTCAAACAGGTAACCATGTTCAAAAACAGTTACCCGCACATCCTCTAACACTATCACATACTGATAATTTCTTTAAAGCATTACAGAGACTTATGTCTCATCTGTATAGCAATTACACACTGCCATATGACACACAGAACTATAATAAAAGTAGTTGTAGGTCAAATAATAGCAATGACTTGTAAAAAGAACCTGCCTGGTTTTTATTCTCAGGGAAGGGGGGGGGCTTACTGGTCAAGTACTTTATGACTCACAGTACAGTATATTAGAAATTTTCTATGTATTCTTTAGAATTGAGAGATAGCCCTTGTAGCTCAGTAGGCAGCTCTCCTGTTTCTGGCCTACGAGGTCATAGTCCCTGCTGAGGAAACTTAACAAGTTTCATCTATAAATAGAATGGCATTAGATGCTGCTACTCCAGCAAGGGTGGTGGCCTTTAGACAAGAAATTTTTATGTTTTCATCTGTTCTGATACGAAAAAGGAATTGCACATAGAGAGACGCAGGATATAAGGCTAAAGATGAATGACAAAGTGGGCTCCAAAAGCCATTGTAACTTCAATTAATATGAGACTTACAATTCCAGCATTATCAAACTACAATAAAGGCTAAAGAAAAAAGCAAGAACAATAAATTTCCTTCTCAATGACCATAAGTAATTAACTAAAATCATAGACTTCATAATATTTGAGACTGAAAAGAAACCTCCTAGGTACTGAACATTCAAAATTTGACTTGCAACATCAAGAGATAACCTCAATACAAAACAAACTTTGGAGTTTTTTATTAGTAACGAAAACATTTGAGCATTCACAGCTCTCATCTTACTCTTTCTGAAGAAGTATATCCTTGAGACATTCATTTAATTGCCAGGCATTAAAAATGATACCACTCTGCAATGTTAAAATTTTTGCTTCTCATACCCATATATCTGGGGCAGCTTATTCAGGTCTC
Organism: Forpus xanthops; assembly: GCA_032466535.1. Lineage (NCBI taxonomy): Eukaryota > Metazoa > Chordata > Aves > Psittaciformes > Psittacidae > Forpus > Forpus xanthops. Next base: position 22,994 of record JASSUY010023755.1, on the reverse strand, counting down.
AGAATAACAATTAAGCTGTGACAAGTTTCAGAATAAAGCCTATTTAAAATCCTTACCTGAGTTTATTTGTACTTTAAACTGTAGTTATGTGGCCTTAGAGGAATATGGATTATAGCTCAGGTATCTCTTTCACTCATCTTGGCAATGTAATTTACTATTGGATAAAAACAAAGGCTAACTCAGAGCGCTGACAATTTTACAGCGCCTGTTCCACAATCTGCACCCACAAGCCCCGGAAAACAAATTCACTTCTCTGGGGGAGACAAAGCTGCAAAGAGCATACTCCAAACAGTTCTGAGGTACAAACCTGTAAGTTGTATTCATATTCACACACCAAAAGCAAAGAAACCCCAGCAAAAAAACAGGAGGTGAGGGTGGGTTTACAAAGTGACTTCTAGATCTCAGAAACGCTAATATTATGTACCAGTAAGGACAATGACAAGTCTTGCAAAATTCTTTTGCAATAGTTTAGCTTAGGTTATTGTCCTTCCTGTATTAATCTTATATGCCCAAGTGAGAAAACTGGTAAAAGTTTCCCACAGCTGGCCAAATTAAGCTAGTTGATTCCTCACCAGCATGAATCTATTGAACAGGATGTGGGTATTCAAAACATCTCCCTCTTGCAAGTTTAGGATTAGTAGTAGCACTATTTGAAGCTGTACATTGGTAGATTTGGAAGAATCCCACCCTTTACGTCCACTACCAATATCTGGATCAATAATGTACTACAAAAATAATGTCCAAAATGCACACAAAGCTCTTTTCTGCTCTTCACATTCTTCTACGAAGTAGACTACAACAGGCAACTGCTTTGCAGCATAAGCCTTCATCCTAGGGCCTCTTCCAATATCAGTGTATTGAAGAACAGGCATGCAAGAAAGGTAAGACCCATTATACCACACCATAGGATGCCTGGTCTCACACATAACCTACTCCCAATTTCATTTACATCCAATCTTCTCTGCTGCTGGATGCTACACAAATGCTTACTCCAATCCTCTGTGGTTATTTATCAAGAAGCTTCTTGGAGCAGTTGTCTGTATGCAGGTTTCTTCTCCCTGCCAACACTTTCCTGAACAAAAAGATCACTGTGCTCCCATCCTTGGATCAAGAGAGAAAAATCCAACAGCACTGGAGAGCACTAGCTCTTCAAGATAGCTTAAGGCTAGTATACCACACTATGACAACTGCACGTGTTTCTCTGCAACAAACCTTTTGTCAAGGCAATCCTTCTTGAAAAGTAAGTCTTTCATGACTCATCACTTCTTCCAATCTCCTCTTTATTGGTCATTTTGTGAGTTAGATTCACTGTTGTTTTGGCCTCAAACTGATTTTTATGACTACAAGAAAAACAAACAAACAAAAAAAAAAAAAAAAAACAAAACAACAAAAAAAAATCCCCAACTTTATTCAAATGTGTTTCCTTTTGGCTGCCTCATGTTATTTCAAAGGGGAAGCCTTGTATGCATTATAGAATTCCTCTATACAACATTGTTTGCTTCAGAACTTAACTTCATCTGTTTTCAGAAGGTACCTTCTCCAATCCTGTTCATTACCACACAGAATGTGGTACAGGATTAAGAAAAATGCCAAGGCCTGATCAAATTCAGCTAGAGGTCATTACAAGTGCAATCTCTTTCTACTTGCAGGTATAGAAGGGTTATAAGGAGGAGAAATCTAGTACTTCACTACTTCTGCTCATAACCTAAACTAATAGAAGGTCTGAAATAAAATAAACTTAAGCAGCCTCTGAAAAATCTACCTCTCCTGCAGCAAAAGCATTTCCTTTTTATATTAGGAAAAACTGATAAGCAAATGCATATGCATCTCTCAGAATAATGTTGTTAGCCTTCCTTCTCTTTCAAGGTGATATAAGCAAATGCATATGCATCTCAGAATTATTTTGCTAGCCCCCCTTCTCTTTCAAGGTAATAGTCTATGACCGAATGCTGAGGTAAAATTGACACATGGCCTAAGACAAACTACCTCCAAGACTGTTTTTTTTTGTAACCTGATATTCTGAAATTGCAACACACAACACAAAAGTAGTCTTGCTAATAAAAATTAGATCAGTTTTATTTAGATTTTCCTAAAAAGGCTAGAGTTTTTATCACAACTTCGTGATAAAAACAAATAAATAAATGAATGTCCTATCCAAAGCCTTTTCCCCCAATCAAACCACTTTACAGCCTTAAATAAAAAGTGCCTCAGGTTAATAAAATAAAGTTTTCCACATGACCACAATTGCCACTTCAATTTGAAAGCTTTCACAATTTCTGGTTTTAATATGGAGAAGTCACTTAAAGCTAATTGGAACTTCAGCTCAACTGTGAGCTACTCCAAATATTTTATTAAATGTTAGTTTAGTTATTCTAACAACAAATAAGAAGAAAGAGAAAAATCTCATTAAGAACTATTATCTACTCAACAGCATACAAAAATACATCTTTATTTTGTAATATTAACAAGCTTTATATGTATAAACTACTTGTAAACTTTGGTAGCTCAGCAGTGAAAGATCTATATTTTTACACAAGGAACCCTAACTTTAACAGGTGACAATTAAGTTCAGTATTATAAAATAAAAACAATGCAGCTTCAAAAAACTGAAATATGTGAAAGACAAAATTTGGTAGGACAGCTGTGTTTACATCATTTCAAGCTCTATTTTGACACATAATAAAGAGGAAAAAACAGCTTCACATATTAGAAGTGACACAGCCGAGCCACATAAACAGAGTCACCATGATTCCCAATGCACAGAATACACATGCTGAAGGGAGGAGACGAGACTCATACTTTGTTCACTGAAATGCTAGTGCAGTGGAGTATGGCTAAGTGATGTCACCATATGCCTTCTTCTCTCTGTAGCAGACAGCTTCTAGGAGTAGCAATCAGCAGGTACAACTACTTCTTAGAGAAAATGGGAGAGAGGGGGGTGAAATGCTCTGTGCCTCAAGTATATAAAAGCTACAGAATTACTAGAATCTTTATACAGAAAATACATTTTAACAGAAAATCAAAAAAATTATGTCAGAACATAGGATGCATCGTACCCAGTTTAACTTTTTCGTCACCACTGATTTTTACAGGCAAATCAAAACACTGGCACTGGCAGTATTACTGCAAGTTTTCAATAACCTTCATGATAATAAAAAATAAAGCCAACTTGATTTTAAATGCTGAGCAAAAATCAGTACAAATATTGTCAACCCAGTTTTGACTAGTTTTTATCTCAAACAAGAATAAACTACACTCAACTTGTTATTCATATCCATACGAGTTTTAAATTATATCTAGAAGTTACCTAAAACCATGAAGGAGGCAGAACCCCAGGGTATACTAAACATTTCCAGTTATAACAGACATAAAACTGGAGTAAAAGCAATTAAAGCATTTTAGGAACCACTTCACATTGGTCACATCAGTCACCTTTATAAGACTACAGGAGATGTTTACCTAGCTTCAAGGTTCTTTCACTCTTGCCACAAAGAACAACATTTCACGGATTACCAGTTGCCAAGCTCCCCATCCTGCCCCTAAAAGGCAGCTGAGGAGTCAGAGCACTTCCAGGCACAGGAGCAAAGCAGGAGCTCCTCACCCCCTCCTGCGTGCACTTCCCCAGCACTGCGTCACCACAGGCAACTCACACTTTCCACTGCAGGTCTGTAAGGCTAGGTGATGACATGAGGGTGAGCTCTCACGTTCTGCCACAAAAGCCAACACTGCCTGCCCTACTTCAAACAGTGGACATCAAACCGTAAGGTTTTTTAATTTTTTAAAAAGGAGCATTTGATAACAAAGTACTTTTACAGACAAATCTCCTTCCAATTTCTGTAACTTAGAAGAGAAAGATTGGCTTTCATCAAAGAAAATAAAAATAAAGAGAAAAATGTGGAACATACTTATTTAAAAACGAGGACTTTGGGATATCAGTTGGAAGAGAAACTAAAGAACATTGGAAACTGGCTGCTTATCATCCAGTACATTCAAAAAACTTTTCAGAGCTATAGCAGGGACTAAATTTTGACATCTACAATTTTATTCACCAAAGCATTATTTAAGAGTAATTTATAAATTTACACTTGTAACAAGGTTGCCATTCTTAGCCCAGCATACAAAGAAAGTGATTTTCCACAAGTACTTGTGACTGAACTGCCATAAAAGCTGAAAGGTGGTTAAAACCCTGCAACTTGGGAAGAAACACTGCTACCATCTTCAAACAGCCTGCCTTCAGCCACCACCAAAACACTGCTGCTCCAGTTAAAACCACAGTACACTGAAACATGGTATATTTACAGTCAAATGTTTCAAATTAAACAGTGAAACTTGGAAGATTAGCAAAGCTGTAACTACTTTAATGCATGTGTCACATTACTATGGCACTAATGCTGCAAACTCCACTATCCAGAACACAAAACCATTCATAAATTAAGTTTCCCATTCATTCAGCCAGTTAAGTAAGCAAGTGTATTTGTCTGAGGTTTTCACCATTGCGTTTGGCCAAAAATAAAATATACCCCTGCCCCTAAGAAATTAGGATAAACTATGAAATATATTTAAGCGCACTGAAATCAAATGGTTTCTTTTGAGAGTCAGTAATTCATTTGCAGTTTGTACATTTTAATGGAAAAAAAATATATACAGGAAGTATCAAAATCCAAGAATGTAATTCTGTATAGGAAAGCTTATTCACCTTATTTACTGAGCTAAAAGACTCTACTTCATACTGTTACTATCATACAAAAATACAGTGGTGCTCAGCGCAAACTTGCCTCTCTTTTATTTGCCCTATTACCTTACCATGTGCTGTTCTCACACACGTTGCCACTTCTTAAGATATATTAAAATATGTTAGACATAAAACCAATGTTTTCACTGATTTAATGAACACTGTGCCTCCCATGAAATATAATAGTGTATCCAGGATATGAAAATTTGAAGGCTGAAAATCCATAACCAGTTCAAGGTGGAGATACTTTTTATTTTTCAAATGAAGTACAGAATTAGCCAGACAGAAATAAATCCTGTTTCCCCTCAGCTTTACGCCATGCAAGAAACAGTCCAGGTAAACATCACACAGAACTGTCACAGTTCCAACAGAAATGTAGTTATAATTACTTTGAGAGTACTACAGCTGCAGCTCACCTATGCGCCTTGTGGTGGATAAACTGAGAGGCAACAACCTTCTTCAAAAATCATCTCATAACACAAAAAAGTAATAGCAGTGATTTCTGTTACAGCAGCTAAAAAAAAAAAAAAAAACCCACAACCTTTTGTTGTAAATAAAACATAGTTTAATACATTCCAATGAATGAAGGAAACAGGATCAAACCCTTCAGCCTAGGCCTATCTCCAGTGAGATTCCCAAAGTTTGCCATATCATACTCTACAAAAGCTCTCCATTCCTAGATAGCTACTTTCCTGCCCATTGTTACCTTAATACAACTTGAGTGAGTTAATTCTCAAACTGCTTTTTCCAAAAAACTCAGACTGAACCAAGCTAGTCAAAGCCTTAACAAGCTTCTTCTTCAATATACTCAGGCATGCAGACCTTGAAATCTACATCACAAAACCCCACAATGATCTGCTTCGCATACTACCCATTGTAGTGCTTACTGCAATGGCATAAAGACAGGGAGGTTTCAGTGCTCAAAGGTGAAAATTGGTTCCAGATCAATTCAAAACCTTAGTGAAAACAAGCACTAAATGTTTCATGCTTTGAAAAAGCATGGTCCACAGATCACTTCCTACTTCACCTCTTTAAGATCTGCACTCATTCTCATCTCCTCTTCATCTTTAGCAACATCTCCTTTCCAGCTGGCTGGTATACAAAGCCTCACCTTCCAGTCCACTGCCTATTACCCTTTAATAGGAGCAACCTGTCTGGCTTCCTTTTAAGTTAACTTCCACCAGACTGCACGGATTCAGTGCCTACCTCTGAAAAGTGACAAATAACCTCAGGGCACTGGTTCCTAAACACACACAGTCCCTTCAGAACTTGGACCAAACCCTGGTAAAGGGCAACAAAGAAGCTCCGTCCTCTCAGGATCTGGAATGTTTAATGATATACAAAACCAATTTACATAGTTTCTGTAATCTGATGCAAACTGCAAATTGCAGGTATGCCACAGACACATAAAAAGGGAATTTCAGATTGGAAGCAATTTTGACAGGTGGGCAGGTATAAAAACATAACAGCATTTTAAAAGTTTTATACATTATTATAATATAAGTTGGCATGGTATGTTGAAAACTTCAGTGAGTTACAGGCTTTAACTACAGCCTGTGCTATGCTACCAATAGATTCTATTTTTATTATTATTTCTTTACTAGAGGGCTGTTAGTAGCTTTTAGTGCCAAATCTTCAGTTTTATAGCACTGTAGGGAAAGTAGAAATAACACGCACTTTGCAGGGTGGAGAATAAAAAAAAAAAAAAAAAAAAAACCAAAAACAGCTTCACATCTCTCAACCACTGAATTTTGCACTAGCTTTTTATTATTATTCCTAAGTAATATTTTGAAAATACTTTGTGTTTATTGGGCAGTCAGCACACAGAATTCCTACCTCAGTTCATCACTAGCTTGTGTTCTAGTTAAAACATCTAGGATAGCAGCATAAGAGATAAGGTTAAGATTTTAAAAGGAAAAAGTGCTATTTAAAAAGTAATTCCAGTATCTTTTATGCTCCCAAAGAACAGCAACAATTTTTCTACAGCCATTACATTTCAGAATCCTTGAAAGAAACTAAAACATGTAACAAGCAAATGAAAGACTAGATTAGAAGAAATCGATGTTATTACAAAGTAAGTGTCTAATGGTTTAAAAACACACAACAATAATCTCATTCCTCTCAATTCCTAAAAAAAAAAAACAAAACAAAAAAACAAAAACTGTCATAATAGCTACTCAAAACAAAAGTTTAGGATTTTCAACATATAGATTAAAATGGATCTTCTCCTCTTCTCCACTAGCTATTATAGTAATCTGTTCCTTAACAAGCATTTATGATACAAGCATCAAAACAGAGCAAGTGTAATAAGTTTATCACTTGTTCTCAATTGACACCATACAAAACAGTAATTACAATGCCAGGTCAGCAACAGGATTTGGAGGAACTAATCCTCCATTTTTTCGAGGGATACTAAAATATTAATATCAAATATTTAAAATATACTGATGTATTAATACAGCCTTCACATATTGTATTCCTAAATGATGCACAAGTTCAAAAGACTTAATTCACTCTATCACACAGTAAAGATCCAACCTCACCTTTTCAAAACATCTTAAATACTATTAACTGCTTAGCTACAGTCAATAGTTTTCTATTCTACTGACAGCATGCGTCAAAAGACTTTAACAGAAAATAGTACTACTAGATAGAACATAATGAGGCCAAGTTTGCAAAGGAGAAGTAATGCTCCACCCTGGCACAGTTACAGGCAGCTTCCAGGTACTAAAAGACCTTAAAAAAGTCCATTGTCCCCAACAGCATGCCCTGTTCAGCAACAGTATAAGACTATTAACATAGTACCTTGCCCCACTTGACTGAAAACACAGTACCAGCACTCCGCACTAAATCATTATCTAGGTGTTCTTAATACATAATTGTCGTGGTTTGGGGCCCCCCCAAACAGTTCTGCTCACTCACTCCCCTCTCTTTCTTCCCCAGTCCCGGGGGATGGGGAGGAGAATCAAAAGAATGCAACTCCCACAGGTTGAGATAAGAACAGTTTAGTAACTAAGGTATAACATAAATCACTGCTGCTACCACCAGTAATAATACAAGAGAAAATACACGGAAAGAAAATACAGCAGATCTTCACCTAATACCTAGCCACGCCACACAGTGTCCCTCCATCACCTGATACCAAGCTCGACTACACAGTGCACCCATCACCTCATACCAAATCCCGGCCACGCCGTGCACACCCCCCCCCCCCCGCACCACCATCACCATCTTTTCCAGTCTCTGCTCTCCGTTTCTACATCCTGGACATGACATGCTGCGGTATGGAATACCTCTTTGGTCAGTTTGGGTCAGGTGCCCTGTCTCTCCTTCCGCCCGGCTTCTTCCCAGCTCTCCTCCTCCCTGGCAGAGCATGAAACTCAGAAAGTCCTTGGCCAGCCTAAACATTCTAAGCCACAACTATAAACACTGGTGTTATTAGCACTGTTCCCAAACTGAAAATCCAAAACACAGCGCTACACCAGCTACTACTTAAAGAAAAATGACTGCTGCTGCTGAACCCATGACAATAATAAATTGCGTTTGACTGAGGTTGTATACTTACCTACTCACCAAGCATATAGACTGTAGAGGCATATCAGTTCAATGCTCTGTATAGATATGCTTAAAAAAAACAAGCTCACAGGAACAAGGGTTCTAAGCATCTAAATCAATGCTACCAAACAGTAATATTGCATACGCCTTTGGATTTTGTCTTAGAACCACTCTGTCCACAAAATAATTTTTTGCTCCAATCACAAAATAAATTTCGTTGTTGTTCTATTATTTCATCTCTCTCTGTATAGCAATGGCCAACCAAAAGAGAGAAACAAAGGTGTCCGGTTTCCTCAGATCTGAACAAACATCATCAAGTTCAATCTTTCTGAACCAGAAGCCTTTTTCAACACTCAGTCTATTACAAACCAACATACACTTTCAACAAGCTGTTAAGTGCCAAGTTTGTAAGCGCTGTTAATAGGACTCTGAAGGCCATTTCTGCATTGTGGTAATAGGTAATGACAGAAAGAATCAAAGCCCTTGGTCTAACTGAAAAATGTTCATAATTCACAGAGATGGGGACAGGGTGGTGCGTATTCAAGACTTGATAAAAGTCACACAGAAATCAGGAAAGGAAAATTGAGGCTTGCCCTGTGAGAAACAGAATTCCAGAGTCTGCTACTAACTCCATGTTTTCATTTTCTACTTCCATTTCACCCTTTTATTATCACATTCCACTCCTTTCCCCCTCATAAAACTAAACAAATCAACTTGCATGCACTGATGGCAGAAGAAAACAATAAACCATTACTGCAGACTTCTAAAAATCCAGTTTCAAGTCTTCAGCACAATGCCAATGAAGAAAGATGCACACATCAGACAGTAGAGGAGAGGAGAGGATTTAATTTGAATGGTAAAAGTTGAAACTGTAATGTGAATTTGCTCAACAGTTCTTAATCTGAGTACAGCAATGCTGTCCTTAAGCTATAGAAAGAACATATAAATAAGTTTACATACGCATCAGATGAAAGATCCCATCACAGGCGTTAATATGAGACAAGAAGGAATTTCCTAAGCCTTGGCCAGTGTGGGCTCCTTTCACAAGGCCAGCAACATCCACCACATTCAGAAAGGCTGGAATTTTGCTGAAATATAAAAGTTATAAGTTTTATTACTGAAGTATACTAGCCAAGACTTTTAGAACAGAAATAAATTCATAACATGAAAATCCAACATTTCTCTTTTTTAGAGCAAGAGATACATGACGGTAACTTTCTTCCTTATTTAATCTGTAACATATAAAAGACAAGATTTCCTCCTCTCCCTCCATGTAAAACATTAACCATTTTTTGATTTCTCTGTCATTACTAAGGTAAAATGAAGTAAACTAGTTTCCAAGTGTGGAATCATACTGACAACTGTACAAACTATACTCAGCCAGGCCAGGAACGCTGAGGCATGAAGTCAGTAATTTGTAACAAGCAGTTTTCATACTACTAAGGGATAAGACATACCAACGGTAATTGCACTCTACTATCTCTAGCACACCTCTAAGGTTATCATTTAGCAACTTTTTTGGAAGGTAAGGGCATTTTCTTAATACAATAGTGAGTAAAGCCAGCAGTGATCAGGTTACGCAAACAATTTGAAAGAAAGCAGAAAACAAGCAGCATCTAGCATTATAAAATAAACAACTGTGATGTTTTCCACCATAAACAACAATGGGTTAGCAGACATGTCCACATACATTTCATACAGCAACAATAAAACAGTCATGAAGTTCAAATTACCTGACAAAAAAATGGAAAAAGCTTTTAGAGCTAAGGGAAATGCATATGGCAATTTATAAACTGCAAGCCTTTTATCCTCTGAAGATTCTCAAGCTGTTTTAAAATGAGCAAATAACTTGATCGGCATTAATCTTTTCAGGTATCTTCTAAACCAAATTACTTCTCAAAATACGAGTGAGGAAAAAAAAAAAAAAACAACCCACAAACATAAAACTTTGTGATAAGGTGTTGACTAAAAGCACCTTCATCTGGTCTATGTAAATGAAAACACAATCATAAACAGTGGGAAAGACAGAACCACACAAAAAGTGTCACGAATTCCTCACTTGCAGAAGATCAGAAACTGCAAACAAGAGTCATCAAGACCTCCAACTTAATGGCCTCAAAATAAATAACTGGAACACTGATGGATTTCAAAACAAACATTTTGAATTATCATGCATTTCATTAGCACTATGCTAAGATTTATACAACAGTTCACTACTTTACTAACAGTAAGTAGAAGGCAAAGCACCCAAATCCATAGCTTTAATATCAACAATGAGAAGGGTGTGACTTACACTATGAAGTCTGCATGAACATACAGTGTCAGTCTGCAAAGCAGTGAAAAGCTGTCTTCTATGGTGAGTGTTCTAAATTCTGGGGTCTACCTCAAGATGTCTTTTCATAAGACCTAACCACTGCAGTGCTGCACAAAGCTGGAAGCACCCACGTAGGTGCAAATGAGTGTTAGGGATGACCTAGCCAGTGACCTCCTGGCCAACCCTATACAGAGGCCTTCTCTGAATGGCACTGCACTTCCAAAGTCTATCCTGGCCTCAGCTCAAACTGAGCTTTATTTTTATAACAGTTTACTAATAAATATATTTAAAAAAACAAATCAAATCTTGAAATATGTCAGATCTGTAACAGCAGAAAATTCCACTAGCATCAGAAAAACACCCTTCTCTTCTTATCCCAATGCCTGGTACGGTAACTACAGCCCAGAGAGACCAACCTGTAGCTGGGGAAATCTATGATCATCATCTCTGCTAAGAGCAACAGGCTTAAATACAACAAAACAAGTTTGCAACTTTTTTCTGTAGTGCTATCCCACTTCCATTTGACAGCAGGTAACACAATACATTGTTTAACACTAGCAGATATACTGCCTCAATTGAAATGAACTCCCTAACTTGGGAATATATGGTTCATTAGAGCCTGTCTTTGCACGCAACACCAACATTTCTGAAGCATGGCGACCTAAAAGTAACCGATCTTATACTGGTTTTATTTTCAGTCTTCTCTAACACTTCCCAAGAAAAAATATTTTTTCTCGAGTAAGTAAATTTCATGATATAAGATTTGGACAAAATATTTTTCTTACCGCAGTGAATTTCAAAGTAGTACTAAACCTGTCAAGTGTAATAAATTAGAATTTCCTGATGCTTCATTAAATGCAATGTGCTTAGAAACAAGCATAAATAGAATACAATATCCAAAAGAGTGAGTTTAAAAAAATACACGAGAAAATATTTACAACATAGCACGAGTTAGTTAAATTCAGGTACACAACACGTTGACTTCAAGCTTTAATTCACTAGGCCCATGAAAAAAAGGGCCCATCCCTGGGAAGACAGATGCTATGTACTGCCAGTTAATGCTGTTGAATGCAGTAGAACAAACATGAATGCAAGGACATTCTGAAGTAAAAAAACTCTGAAAGTTCTCCCATTATGGCTTTCCCAGCAAACTATCTTGCTTTTTCCAACTACCAGTACACAAACTCAAACAGAAAGAGCAAATCCTCAAATTTAACACACTACCAAGAGCAATACACATTCAGAAGACAGAAACTAGTAACTTTGTTAATGTTATTAATGCAGTAATTCAATAACTCCTTTTGTCTGACAGAACTGCAGAGCTAATACATACCTCAGAAGAAACAGTAGCAACTTCCCAGTCAGAATTGTTATAATTCATTCCTTTCTGACACACAAATAAGTCAACAACAAGGTAGAAAAATGCCACTTTGAAGCACTCCTCCATTGTCATTTTAAACAATGGAGAAAACAAAGCTGGTACTAGAAATGTTCTCCTTCTATGCTCCCCTCTGTTAGGATTCACTTCCTGGGTAGCCATCAGAAGAACTCTCACTGCAAAGATGCCATACCAGAGCAAGACAGACACCTTCCTATGCAGATAGACCACTCTATCATTACAATTAGCCTAATTTGCTAGACAAAATAAAGAAAACCCCAGCACATTTATTTCACAATTAACTAACAGGAGCAAGAGATGTTTTCTTACCTCCACCTTGGGAACCACAAAGCTAACAAAACAAAATCATCACCATTCTCTGCAGACCCTTTCCTAAGCCTCAATCTCTATTTCATTACAGAAAGATGAATGCAGAGAAAAGTATAAAAAGGCACAAACTAGTCATGCTTGCCTATACTCTGCTCTTAAGGACAAGGAGTAAACATTATGAAACTAAGAAAACACAGCAGAGTGGGGGAGGAGTACCATACATCTAGAGTGTGGTTTAGTTCTTTAAAACGTAGAGAACTAAACTGGATTGTTCTTTTTTTTTTTTTCTCTCCCTCTAAACAGATTAATTTCCATTTCTTAAGATTCGCTAGTCATCATTAGCATAATGTCACTGAGCCTCAAATGATCATCAAGAACAAGTGACATCAACTGATCGTTTGTACAAATCAGTGTAACACCAATCTACCATAAAGCATGTCACAGGAATTTATAACATGAAACACTGCCAAATCCAGACATATCTCTCTATTTTAAGCGTAGGTATAACTCCTGAGCAATGATTTTTTCACCTCACTTCAAAATACAGCAGCAGTGATTTTGTGTTTTCATATACTACCTTCACTGTACAAGCTACTCCGCAACAAAGAGCATAAGACTCTCTGCACCAAAAAACATACAGTTTTGCAGTCCAGTGGTTAGGGTATAAGAGACTTGGGCATCCTACATTTTGCAGGGGAGGAGGCCTATTTCTCACCAGCTTTGTTTCAAGCTTTTGTCCAAAACAGTTATTTAATAGGCAGGAGGAGTTTCTTTACCTGACCCATTTGTTCAGTACAGCACTACTGAGCAGTACAGTGCAACCAGTTACCTTTATTGTTTTAAAATGCACATACATATAGTATCTGCAGTTTGTTGACCATATTTATTTTTCCAAAACTTAAGGCAAAGAGGCATAAATTTATTTCTCAAGTTTCCGCATTGTTTAGTTGAGAAGCTTTACAGGCAGCATGCCCCTGAAGATTAGACTTGGACTGAAACATCTTAGCCAAAATGCTGCTTCTCTCCCTGGGTTTCTTTATTCTTCCAAATTTCTACAATCTCTCTTCTCCAACAAAAACAATACCCCAATACTTTATCTGCAGCACTTGCTGCAGTTTAGTGAAATCTCACATCCACCAGGAACCCTGGAAAGCCATGTGACAACTTCAGGTAAGTTCAAAATCCAGCAATTTTCCAGTAAGTCTGGTTGATATTCTCAAAACACACACACTTTTCATTCATTTCTTAAATAGTTCAAGAAATTTCTCTCAACTCAAATTCTACATAACTTTACATCCCACATACTAAAAAGTCCAAATTCTTCACTATTAGGGTAAGGTGTCCAGCTTCCTTTTTCTCTTCAGTAAAGCCAAATGTTCTACTCATCTTATGGCTACAGCACAAGCTCTTTGCCTTTAAAAGCCGTTATCTGAAATCTGTTCAGAAAGGGTAACTCTCTTCTTCCTTCCTGAAAATTCATGTAACTTAAGCAGGAGGCATCTGTTAATAGTTCACAAATTACCTGAAATAAAAGCAGTAACATAGGAGAACATGTATATTATGACAACCTGTTATAAAGCTTTCAGCAATCAGTCTGTCCTCATTGCTTTTGTTTTTCTTGGCTTATTTCCAAACAGAAAAGAACAGTTCATAGGCCCCCCTGCCCTTCCAGGAGACTGTACTCCATTATTACACTTTCTGCAGTCAATCTTGCATGCAGTTTTGACCAGTGTAAATACAATACCTCACAGGGTAAAGGAATCTGCTTCTGAAGAACTAGGTACTGCAGATGAACCCCAGCCATTTCCAAGCAAGAACAATCTCATTAATAGCACGGCACTGACAAACAAGACTTGAATTTAATAGCATATGAACCGTAAGTGAAAAATTTGCTATAAATTTCACTTACATGAACTATTAAAAAAAGTAAGATTTGATGCGGATTATGACACATATTTGGTGTCCCCTGTATAGCAAATGCCTGCATTCTCAAAACTACTTACGAAGTTATTACACCAATAAAATATAACTAATTAAATTTTTCCTTCTCCCACCAGGCAGACAAGTCAAGTCAAGGCTCAAGTCACCATTACTTTAAGTCTTTCATTCACTGCTGGCAAATCATTCATTTGCAATGCTAAAACACATATCACTGCCAAGTTGACTTACACAGGCTCAGAGCTAATTGAAGACCAGTAGCACCAAAGGAAGAAGCACATTAACAGGATGTACTCAGCAACTTTCAGCTGCTTTCTGAAAAAAATGGGATTCTCCTACAGATGTTGATATATGGGAGTTACATCCAGCTAAGTTATTCATGTTTCACTCTGGAATTAGAGCTGGGTTTCATTTACATAAATACTCATTTTTAAACCCAGAATAAGTCCCACATGATGTCATTCAAAAAGTCCCACTGCTCATCTGATTTCTAAGCAGAACTTTCCACCAACTGATTATATAATTTTTACTTCAGAACTTGATCATGTATCTGAGTATGTTATCCTACAGTAAGTTCAAGAGAAATTGTATATAATAATATGTAAGACATCCGTGACCTAAGCAACATTGGAAGTGACTCAGATTTACTTCAATACCACTGCTTGAGCACTAAAGATCTTGGTGCATGAACTTTAACAATCTACAATGCAACAGAACAAATCAATTTACTGACAAAAAGGAAGGAGCTCCTTAAGTACACTGGACAGTGACAGAGAGGTGAAGAGGGGTAGTTACATTTTATATATTATTCTTCTGTAAGATTAACAAGGATTGCCTTAAAATTTAAGTTTGGAAAGCCTACCCAATATAGATTAAAAAGAGTCTAAGTTAAATAGAAATGTTTGTGGTTTGCAATAAGCATTGTGCTTTGTGAACATATACAATGAAAAGTAACACATCACCTTAGAGATGCAAATAAGGAATTAAATGAATAATGATAGCATGAGAAAGGATGAATGAAACTACTTACATTTTACTCACTCCTGCTTATAATCTTGTTTGATTTTAATCAGAGAAGAAAGCAGAAACATAGATTTTTAAAATCACTTCATTATTAATGTTTTCATACAGGGTGATTACTATCAGTCAATAGTCCTTCAGTGTTAACTATTTACAGTTGAATCACACCTTAGGTTTACATTACTTCTACCTATTTCTTTTAGTTAAACATATAGCTTAAAATAAAGAAGAAAGGATTTAAATAGCTGTAGTGAGGAGGTTATTTGGGCACAAAATAAATAAATCAATAAATGAAAAGGAGGAAATAGCAGTTTCCTCCACCTCCTCAGTCAAGATCCTTTTGAGGCTTGAATCACACGTCACCACAGAGATATCAGTCCTGGGCAGGTACAGCAGATTACCAGCTGTAGCAGTAGGGAGGGCCATATGGACTAAGCCTGGCTGCTATATAAACTCAAAGGCTTTGTGAGTTAGGACACAAGTCACTTGTCCAAATGACATGACTTTGACATACTTACACTGAAAAAATATTTTCAGGCTTAAAGTGATTCATTGAATTCAGGGGGAAAAAAAAAAAAAAATCACAATTATAACTTCATTAAAGCTATTATTAAGTTACTAAAATTTCTTTAGATGCACTACACAAACAGTTCTTGTGTAAGAAACCCATCACTTCTAAACACAAAAAGGCCTCTTAAAATACTAATATTAAAAGATCAACTGGCTTTGGCTTTAAAATCCTGTTTTCAAAGCAGGAGCTACTTGCTGAGATGAAGAGCCTCTCTTTTCCATTTCAGAATTAGTAGATCTCATCCTCTGCTACCTACTTAAAATCTATACATTGGGGCAGGAGGGACAAAAAAAAAAAAAAAAAAACAAAAAAAAACCAAAACTACACCATTCTGCTTTAGCTCCTGCTGAAGTTAATCAGTCCAAGCCAAATACTCCTTCCAGTTACTGAACTGTTACTAATTCAATCATTAGTCTGTCAAACCTTGCCAGAAACATAAGAACAAAAGAACCCAAGCTCGCTCATTTCTGAAAAAGCTACATGTTGACACAAAGTAACAAACACAAGTTTTCATTGAACATTGTATAAATTTAAAACAAATCAGCTGCTTACATAAAGTTAGTAACTGAATATAAACTAAGACCTTAAAATAACAAGCATTCGGAATTATTTTTAAAACATTAAAGTCTGCCTGGTTTGGGTTTTTTTCCTAACTATACACAGTTTCATTCACACCAGAAAGTGAGCAATAAGTATCATTAAAGCTCAAGGAAATTTGCTTATCTAATTGATTTGGCAGCAAAATGGCAGTTTTTACATGAAGTTTTTGGAGCCCATCTTCTGTGTACTGTCTGATCACTGAACTTATTTATTGTTAATAGTCATATACATCATCCACTGCTGCAGAAAGAAAAAAAAAAGCACAGGTTATCAGTTCTGGTAGCAAGTCTTAATCTATTAAGTACAGATTTACCTTGATGTAATAGTCTCCAAAATTGTTGCCTACATGATTTCATTTACAAACATTTACATTTCCAATTAAGTAATATCACTCATACTTTCACCATACTTTCAGCATGAGCTAGCAAGTGGTTGCACACCAGTCCCATCCAAGCTGATGCTTCCTTATTTCAGGGACAGGAACAGATCTCCAAGCAACAAACAGTACCTAAAGAGCCTAACTCTCCAGCAGCAGAACAGCTGCAAACTCATACTAGCAATACTTCCAGCAATAGGGTCTGCCCCTCTGTAGCAGCAGCAACCTCAGTTCAGTGTGACAGACAGTGACAGCCTGCACAGCCCAGTCCCACTCTTCCTTTCCACAGCTCGCAGCAGGCATCAAGGCAAAAATCACTGGCCTGTCATACATTATTTTAGTCAAGACAAAGTCCCCCCCCTTTTTTTTTTTTCTCACCTCTCAACGTCTGCAGTTATGTGATGACTAAGTGTAACATATGCAAAATAAAAACCTGAATGCTTTAGACTTTAAAAGACAAAATCTTGAGGCTAGACAAGAGTCTAATTTAAAAAGAACTCACTGTTTATAAAACATTCTGCACACACAGATGGATTACGTCTACTAATCCATACAAGTAGAGAATTAACACAGAACGTATTACATAAAGATGAAGAACAAAATCAAGACTATACAAGAAAAATTAAGGAATTGTATGTAATTTAAATTCAGTTGTAGATCTTGATGACCATAGCCTTCTTTTCCCGAGTTAGTCTCAGACAGAGCAGCACAGTCCAAGAGTTACCTCAGTCTACTGTGCTACTGAATTATCACTACTTATCACTGCTCTATTACTGTTACAGTGAAGTATATGCAGCATATGTGAACTCAGCAGCTGTATCTACTCACTAATCCACACATCCATTGATTTTAAGTAACAAACTCTTAAAAATGCCAAAAGACCATTCAAATGAAAGCTGGTTATCCAAGTTATTATCGAATTTCATTAATATTTTAATGTATTAATTTTTATTATTAAATAGATCTATTTCCATTAATAGTTACAGGTGCCTTTTTTCAGGGGAGACAAGAGGGCAGAGTTTGCAAGTCAGAGAACACACACAGGTATGCACTTCTTGTCAGGAGAGGTGGCCAAAGGCAGGATGAGGGGAGAGATCATTATCTCTTTGTCACCTCAACTGTTAATTTAGAAGTAGCCAATCATAGCTAAGTGAAAAGAAAAAGAGACTACTGATGTGGCCGAAGCAGCAATAACACTATCATTCAGAATGAATTTGTCAACAAAACTTGAAAGCAGCACTCTTATCTCCACACAGCCAACAGCCAGAAAGTTCAGTCTCAAAATCAGTACAGTTTTGGCTTATGATCCAGATGGTAACAAGTATACTTAATATTCCTTTGACCAAGAAAAAAAAATTAACATATTGTACCAATCCACTTAACCAGACTGCTCCATATTAATGTATTGTTCAGTATTTAAAAAATACACAGCAATTAGACAAAGAAGCAACCTGTCTAGACCTGAAAATTAAGCACAAATGTGTGGTTTTTTTGACCAGTGACTAATTGATCTTCTTTAATTATGGGCGCGATCGCACTTTAAAACTGAGGCTTTGAACAAAGAGTGCATGCCAATTTGCCCTATGATTTATATACATTCACTTTTGTCAAAATCCCTTTGCAAGTAACAGCAAACTGAAAATAACAAATCACAAACACTTATTTGTTTTCTGAAAACACCTTAATGCTTTTTAAGCAAGAATCCAGTTCCCACACTGAATATATACAGTAGATTACAGTAACAATTTATAACAAAATCCATCAATGTGACAAAATTAATACAATTCTAGAATAAGGAACCATTGTATTAATATTCCTGAGCATACCAGATAACAAGTATGAGAGTCTATAAAAAGATCAGGGGAAAAAAAGGCTACCCACAAAGCTTACTGTAAAAAGACTGAGAGCACAGGTATGTTGACAGATATTTGTCTGGCTGCCTATAGCATATGCAATACTCTGAATGTCACAAAATACAGGGTAGAAACTTTACAAATGAGTGAGCTCATGACATATTAGATATGCCTACTACTGTTCATTTTCCAGATTTCTTCAGAAGATCCTCCAAGTCAGCTGGGAGCCATCAGCTTCAAAGACAGGTACACTAAGCACCAAATGGTATTGAGCAACAACTAGCAGCAACTAGACTTCTCGTTCTCACACTGCAATGTAAGTATGCATTACAAGACTGTAATTTCACATTCTAAAACATATGCCTATAAAAACTTAGACACACTGCATTAAAATCCTATGAAAACCCTGTGTTCAGTAATACTATTTCAGCTTAACTGCAGAAAAAGATGAAGAATTTGAGTTACCTTGGAGGTTTGTGATACTGGCATAGGAAGTCAAATCTGTCATCTGGCACAGGTACTCGACTCTCATTGGGGTCAATAGTACAGAAAGGAAAATTCTCTGCTGCCGCTTGACTCTTTGTTAACACATTGAAAAATGTCGATTTTCTAGAAACAAAATACACATGTTCTTAAAGAAGTTCAGATTAGAATTATTTAAAAGGGCTGGATAGAAACACATCTTATTCCAACTCAAAAGCAACACTGAACTTTCTCTGTACTTCCAACAACAGTGATCACTACCCTGACTGTAGTACAGGACACTTTCAAATACACATACGAAGTTCCCGACTGAAACACACTGATACTTACCTCTTCCCTGCCCCTGAAAATTACCATAAGTGAAGATATTACACTTGTCAATTAGCAAAGAAGTTTTCAGTCAAAAGCAAAGCACAGCTGTACTAACCACTACTTATTTTCCTCAAGCACAAAGTGAGAAATGGATAAGGATGCTTGAAACTTACTCTGAACAAACTGGTTTTGCCAAGATTCACAAGCCCTTTCCCCAACTGTATTGTTTCTTCAGATTTATTTATGTATTAACATAATTTCAGTATCTAAGCAATAGAAGCCAACAATCAAGAGAGAAAAAACGGGGCAGAGAAACCAAACCACATTAATCAATTACAAGTAATCTTCTGCACATATAAAAAGATGCAGTTCTACCTTAGCAAAAATTTTTCGTCCTTGTTAAATATCAATGGAAAAAAATGCAAGTGGTATCAAGGGAAAAAAGAAGATTTCCACTTAAACCAAGTGGCTGATTACTTTGCAAGTTAGCATTTATTTAACCAAAAGAGAGCAATTCTTGAATTCCTGCTAAGAGAAAGTTCTTAACTCCTGAATCTTCTACTGTAAATATTCTGGTGTTTTGTGGTGGGTTTGTTTAGTTCCACAGAACTTATCAGCCCTGGGGAGAGGAAAAAAAAAAAATCTGACAGTTGCCCTGCATGCAGCCAAAATGTCCAAAAGTCAGTCACAGCCTTCGTTCAAAGTTACATCATAACACGACCGCAAATGCTCTTTTCCCCTATTGACATGTTACATATATGATGATACTGCTAATTATTTCCTTTCTGGTGTGCAATTTACCTACACCCCCCAAAAAAAAAAGAGATGGTAATGAAAAGGAAGCAGCACTCATGGCACTGACACATGCTCAAAGACTTTCCTCTAACTTTTTAAAATATTTCAAGTTTGAGACTGCTGCAACTTCTTTCAGTAAATATGATACACAAATTTACAACAAGAGTTCACACAAGTATTCTCCAGGTAATTCATCATCATTTGTAAATGCCTTAAGTATGGGCTCCTCGACGAGCTAGACCAACTGCAGATGAGAAGCGTGACAGAGAGATTCGTCTTGCATCATCTCTCCTAAACAGTAACAACTTTTTCCATTACTCTGAAAAGGTTTCAAGAATGGAAGTCCTCTTCACTGCTAATGAAGCACTGGTATCATTTACCCCCTCCTGTACGCACCACCCTTTCCAAAAAAAAACCTACAACATAAATGTAGTTTGTATACACGTGTACATGGGCATCCGTATTTGCATAGAAACTTCTGTTACACATACACTACAGAGTAAGTAAAAACACGCAAAAGATGTAGGATTTTATAAAAATCAATTGCCAAGACTTTTCTTCCTTTTAATTCTATACTAGCACCTAGTCCAATGTGATACGTGTATCAGCCTCACACTACCTGGTTTACATCTCTCCACCTATACGCGGTTCAAGCTGAATATGTATGTGTATCACGCAGCAAACAGACTTACACTGTATCCCCCATAGCGTACACAGAGAGACACCTCTCTTCACCCAGGAACTGTGCCAGTCTCTCTAGCTGGAGCAGGCCCAAGCTTGGGGAGACCGGGGAGCCCCGGCCTCTCCTCTGCCCGCAGACAACCCCCAGCCCAGCGCTTCCCATCACCTACCCGACGTTAGGCAGCCCGACGATCCCGATCTTCAGGGACGTCCCAAACCTGCCGATGATCGGGTGCGATTTAACCCCGTCGCCTCCCTTTTTCGGGGGCATCTGAAAGCACACAGCGGGAGCACGCTTAGGCCGCGCTACAGCCCCAGGTTCCGCCGCGCACTCTCCACCCCGCTCCTCCCGGCACACCCGGGGCCTCCGCCTCGGAAAGGCCGAGGAGAAACACCCGCCCCGCGCTGCCAGCCGGAGCCGCGGCTGCTCCCCAGAGCCCGGAATCGCCTCAGTGCGGGCCCGGCGGCTTCCCCACCGAAGCGCCCCACTCCCCGGCCCCCGGGTCAGGCGCGGGCTCCGCGGGGCTTACCTCAGCGGGCAGAGCCGGGCTGCGCGATCCCCGCCCCGCAGTAGGAAGAGGCGCGAGCGGTCCCTCCGCACGCGGAACACGCCGGCGGAACAGGCGGAACCGAGTCCGCCCATTGGTCAGGAGCCGCGCGAGGGGAAAGGTCGCCCCAGGAGGGCGGCGCTGGCGAGGGGCCTGCCCCGCGGCTGCCGGCAGAGACTGCGCTGTGGAGGGGACCGTCGGCCTCCGGTTGATGTCCTTCGACGGCCGTACTCTTAAAGCAGGGTTCATGCGAGGCACGGCGGTGGGTCCTGAGGAGAGCACAGCCGTCTATGAGGAAAACGTTGGGCGCCCCGAGCTTCGTTCCTAGAAGCAGCAGTTCGCCTCCCGTTCTCCACCCCTGTTCCCAGGAGTCAGCCCAGTGCAGAGTCGTGCCTCTGGGAAGATGGGCCACGTGGTGAAACTGATGGAAGAAAGGTGGTGGGGCAAGGAAACACCAAACGGGGTGTGAAGTACAACACTGGTCTGAGGAATCCATGCAGAAGAGAAGCATCTGGCCAGGGTTCTTTGCCCTTTCATGCCCTAGGAGTAGGACAAGGCTTTCATTGGCTACATTCTTCCCAGACTGTGGGTGACAAAATCAGGTTTACTTCTCTAACCTCTAGGTTTTGCTCTGTAGCACTTTCTCTGAGAGACAGTTCCCTGTCCAGCACACAGTGTGGAGATAAACCACAGAGGCTCTGCAGATTTACTCTCCAGCTCTAGTTCATAGCACAATGAACCATGAGGGCTTTTTCCCCATAACAGCTTGTAAGAGTCACTAGCTACCCACTGTCAAGACTCACAACTACTTCAGAAACATGAGTGCTTGCATCACTTCTGCACAGAAAACTGGAATGTAAGGAAATATCATTTAACTTCCCAAGCCCCAGTGGCTCAGAGCTGGAGACGAGCAGAACCCCTGGGAGAGTTGCTGCAAATGAGTCCGAACTCCACTTCCAGAAGAGGAGCACTAAACCCTGCTGTGGGTGTTCTGTCCAGCAGTATCCATCAAAATGGTCAGAGGGAATTGAAGGGATCTGCAAGAGCTCACAACTATCTGCACATAGGGGTTCCATTTAACCTGTAAATAGGAATTTAGTGTAATGAGTGATCATTACTATAAACTGCATTTTTTGATGCTTCAGCAGCAGCTCTACAAAGTCAGTTTTGCTGTCCCTTAGAAGAACAATGCAGGAATGCAAAGCTTGTTTATTCAGTCTCCAGATGCAAAGCTACATTTAATCCTTGCATCAGTTCTGGGAAGAAGTGACTGGTTTCAGAAGTCAGTATTTCTAGGAGGCATTAGACAACAGCATGTACACTTCAAATCATAGAATACTTAGGGTTGGAAAGGACCTTAAGATCATCTAGTTCCAACACCCCTGTCATGGGCAGGGGCACATCATACTAAACGATGCTGTGTCAAACATTGCCTTGAACACTGCCAGTGATGGAGCATTCACAACTTCCCTGGGCAACACATTCCAGTGCCTCACCACCCTTACAGG
>JASSUY010023754.1:0-23952 GCA_032466535.1 Forpus xanthops | reverse complement strand
CCAACCTGATGAAGTTTAACCATGCCAAGTGCAAGGTCCTACACCTGGGTGGGAGCAATCCCAGGCACAGCTACAGGCTGGGCAGAGAAGAGATTCAGGGCAGCCCTGCAGGGAAAGACTTAGGGGTGTTGGTCAATCAGAAAATGAACATGAGCTGGCAGTGTGCACTTGCAGCACAGAAAACCAAGCATATCCTGGGTTGCATCAAAAGAAGTGCGACCAGCAGATTGAAAGAGGTGATCCTGCCCCTCTACTCTGCTCTTCTGAGACCTCACTTGGAGTATTGTGTGCAGTTCTGGTGTCCTGAACATAAAAAGGACAAGGAACTGTTGGAACAGGTGCAGAAGAGGGCCACAAGGATGATCAGGGAACTAGAGCACCTCCCTTATGAAGAAAGGCTGAGAAAGTTGGGGCTGTTCAGCCTGGAGAAGAGAAGGCTGCATGGAGACCTCATAGCAGCGTTCCAATATCTGAAGGGGGCCTATAGGGATGGTCTCTTCATTAGGGCCTGTAGTGAGAGGACAAGGGTTAACGGGTTCAAGTCATAAAAGAGTTTCTGGTCAGTCTTTACTGACATAGATACTCAAAATATATTGGAATCTGAAATCAATATTGGAATGTTTTTCCTTTCTCTTTTAGACCAAATATGGATTTTGAATGATTACTTCTGCATCGGCCGGTGCAATTCTAGAGCAAAGCAGCTTCACATTTGAGTAAACATTAGGGCCTTCCTGTCACATAACACAATGCCATAAATAGCTTAGCTGAACCCTTTAGAGGCACATTTTGAGATCTGTCACTGGAGACAAGACTGTTTCCAATATTAATATACTTCTTCACCCTGATTAGAAATGAAGTAAAAAAAAAATCCCTTCTTCCCCTCAGACGAATAAGGGAGGAATGAAGATAAAGGTAGTCCAAGTATTACCTCAAACTAAAAAATACTTTGCTTTGTTTTATAACGAGGCTATATTTTGTAAGGTAGACTGTGGGGACGAAGGTAGTAAGGAGCAACTGTAGAAGCGCAAATGAACACATTTGCAATGGAAGAGTGGCTGGATGATGTCCATCTCATAACAGTCCAAGATCTGGCAGTGGAAATTTCAAGTCTGATAAGAAGGATTTTTAATAATCTGTAAACTCAAAGGTAGTGCTTTATGATTTGGGGATAATGCCTGTAACGCCATCTGTAGAAGGAAGGGAAAAAATATCTGGGTAGGTCATTAGTGTTACCTTACTAGCATGCAAGGATTTGAAACAGTAGAGAACAGAGATAGAAAGGCAAGTAGAAAATGGAAAAATAAAAACAACAGGAGTTTTTCAAAGTTGAATTGTACCAGATTAACTGATATGACAAGATAATTCCTCTTCAAAGGAAGTGAAATGTAGAAATTTAATCACTGAGCTGTGTAGAAGACTGAAATTACCTGAGAGAGATGAGAATTTGTAGGCAGTCTGTCAAGTGGTAAGGAACAGGTTAAAAAAGAGGCCACAGAGATGCTGCCTGAAAGGGCAAGGGTTGAGTTGAAGGAAGAGAGCCATGGCATTCCTCCTGCACCATCTGGAAAGTGTTCCAGCTTAATCTTGCCATTTGATAACTTTGTCACCAGAAGTAACAGCGCAGTGAAAGCATGGGAGTCACTGCCTGCCAAGGGAAGGTTTGAAATATCACCCTGGGGAAAAAGGATGGGCCTTCTGGATGGCGGGGCAGAGATGGAACAAAATATAGCAACACAAAAAAGCAAGGTGAAGAAATTAACACATTGGTACAAATTTCTTTGATAATTCATCCTAATGTAACTTCCTACGCTGAGTAAAGCTTGCTTATGTTATTAAACAGTCTTTAATTAGGTGATCTCAAGTTAATTTTTTTCCATAGTATGTCAACCAAGTTCCATATAACAACTCTATGTTGGCTAGAGCTACTCTAGAGGTGCATCAGGTAATTTGTTCTGGAGAATACCTGCTTTTTCTATTGCAGATGTCAAAAGTATTGCCTGGATGAAGGGCAGTAATGAAAGAGAACTGTTAATGTATATAAAGACTCTTGAATATCTCCCTCAGGAACAAGAATTTATTTGCCTGTAATGGCAACACTGCCTGACCCAAACTTTCCTATTTTGGGGAAAAAAAAAAATATTATGTGGATTTTTAAAAAATATTTATGAAATTTTGGAAAAAAATGAAATCAGTATTTGGGAATGCTTTGGCAAGAAAACTTTGGCTGTTCTATTGCTTGCTAAAAAACTGTTTAAAAAAATAATTAAAATTTCCAGATGTTTGGACGGAACCTTCATAAAAAATGGTAAAAATATTTCAAGATAAAAAATACAGTAATCAATATGCATAGGTGCTGGATCTATATTATATATTTATTACTTTTTAAATGTATAGAGTGCAATGATAAAATTTTACATGTTTTCAACTCTGTAGTCTCTGCTCTAGTGCAGGAGGTTTTTAGAAGGTATTTGTTTATAAATTGCTGCTCAGGAAGTATTTTCAGATCAGCTTCTTTCTCCATTGTTCTGCTTTAGATTATCAAGACCTACTTTGCAGTGACTACCACAAGCTAGTATTAGGCTGCGGAATGTGTTTCCAGAAATGGTGTGGTTTGATGTGACTTGAGGAGCTGGGGGCGGGGGGTGTAGGTTTGCATGCTCTTGTGTTCAGAACATAGCAACAGGGAGAAATGAGATGTAAGACTTGTTTTTTTTTTTTTCTGTAATCACTGGTGACTCGCTTAGTGAAAGTTTTTAACTTGGGTCACTCTAATTAAACTCACGATTCCAAATTAATGTGTCAGCCTATGTGCGGCATACGTTTCCGAGGCCCCAGTCAGTCAGTTTATAGTGGCTTTGGGAATAGACACATAAGTTTCAGAAAACAGATTTAGGTGCTGAACGTCAGGCATCTGACTTTGAAAAGAAAAATATCACTTTCAATGTTTTGCTTTAGTTTCTTGTTAATGTGAGAACCCAAGTTGCAAACCAAGATTATCTTGAAGTTTTCCTTTGCCTTTTTCAAGGAAAAATTCCTGCTGGCTTCTAATCAGCAGAGCTTTGGATAGAACGAGGGCTGAGCATAGAATGATTAAGCCTTGGTCGAAACCTCTCTTGCTTCTTCATGACTTCCAGAACTCTGTTCTAAGTTGCTCAGATGCACCTCCAGCACCAGTAATTAATCATCTGCTGACAGAGAGAGAGTAAAAAGCCATTAGCTTTATAGGAGCTTTTCCCCCTTGAAATTCCATTGCTGGTTGACTCTTTTGGAGAGATGATGTTGAAACAGAGAATAAATTTAGTTTCAACATTTTCATATTCTTCACAGTCACTGCCAGGAAAGTGCTCAACTCTTATGCAATAATTGCCTGGACTCTTTTCAGCTTTTGCTGTGGTCGTCACAGCACTGTAATGATCTGAGCTTCATATATCCCTGGTGCTGGATGCAATCTGCTCAGATGGTCTTCTCCCCAAGGGCTGAAAGGAAGCAGTCTCTGAATTGTATTCTTATAATCCACCCTGTGTGACAGATTGACTGGATGGATGGGGTGGCTATACATACATACAGCATACTTGCAAAAGCATGCCTACCCCTTAACTGCCCAGCCAGGGCACTGGATGTGATTGAAAAGGTGAATTTTATAATACACCTTTCAACCTTTTGGTCTCTGTCTTTGAGGGAAGGCTGCCTTATAATCTTTTTCAATAAGTTGCAGTGATTTTTCTCCTTCCCCCCCCCCCCCCCCCCGTATCAGATAGTTGTGTTACTGACTTTTCAGTCCAGAAGGAGGTGGTGTTGTCTAATGGCTGGAACATTACAACCTTGTCAGCTTGTTTATGACCCCTCTCTGCTACTTCCCATTTGACCTACAGCGCGGGGGCTAAGTTATTTCTGTATCATTTTTACTGTCTGTGAAAGAAGGTTAAAACCACCAGCCTCATGGGATGTTGTAAAGCTTGTGGCTCAAAAGCACTTTGAAATGATCAGGTAAATGATAGCAAATAAATGTCCAGACAGTTATTAGTGTTTACTAAATCTCTTCTGACACAAGATGCCTGTTCACTTTGAATTGCCCCTTCTACATTTGGGTTTGAGTTTTGTTTGTTTTTTTTTTTTAGTACCTAAAGTGTTTCAGTGTGGAGAAATAGCAATAGTTCATGCAAGCGCAAAAACCCCTGATAATGGAAAGAAATAGTACTTATATGACACAGGAAGGGAATGATTCAGTAATTACTTCTTGGAAAAGAGCATTTGATAGGGAAAGTGCTTAAATTTAAAGGGCAGTCTCTGTTACAAAATGATCTCTGAATAACTCAGTGTATTACCAATTTTTCTGCTATTTCAGCCCTATGAGGCAAAGCACTCCCAATTACTCAGGCAGCAGATTCTTCTTGTAACAAATCCAAGCAATGTAAAGCAAAATCACTTCTCCCTCATTGAAGGTGTACTTCCATCTCTCTTGCCTCTCTCTCTGACCTCAGGGTTATTACATGGAGTGTATAATGAGAATAAGAATGAAACTTGATCCATCTTTTGTCTTCAAACTTGTAGAATTGTGGTACCCAAAGGAATCAGTACTTTGTGATTTATGACCCCTCTACTTTGTTATGAAGAAATGTTAAACATCTTTCTTTAATATGTTAGGTATCACGTTATCCAAGTTTGGCTGCTGATTGCAACATGCTCACCCTTTATTCCCTAGAAGAGCAATACCCATCTGTAACTTCCTACACTGCTATCAGCTTTGCCAGGCTACGCCTTATTTGTATGATTGCAAGTTTTTCCAGTTGTCTGGGTAATTGTACCACCTGAGGGATATTACCCTGCTTTGTAGCCTCCAGATTCTTTTGTATCATTTCCTATGTTAATAAAATCTTTCATTTTTGTGTTTAAAAGAGGCCCCTGTGCATGGTATGTGCTTCTCTTCTCAGAGGGGTCCTGCACAGCCCTTGACTGCACTTCCATTAACACCAAGAAAAATTCCTCTTCTGCTTGAAAGGGAGTAAGTGATAAAGTGCTAAAGTGCTGTTGGGGTGTGGGTGATAGCATCAAGCTGCACAGTATTTTTAACAGATAATTCTGAGACATGAGAGAAACTTACCAAAGGAAAAAAAAAAAAAAGAAAAAAAAAAGAAATAGAAAGAAAGAGAAAGATAACCCAAAATAATTTAAACTGGAACTTTCTTTGAGCCAATGACAAAGCCTGGAATCAAACAGGTCTGTGCTCTGTTCTGCTTTTTGCCCAGAAGTCGTGTTCCACCCTAACTCAACAGTTTAGCCAAGAAGCAAAACAACATATTTCTTAGGAGACAGGGAGTGAAGCTGTAAGTACTGCATCTGATAGACTTGCAGGGACAATGAGTTGCTTGGTTGCCTCAAGGTGCAAAGTTTTTAAGCATTGTTTTTACTTTGTCAGCTTTAATTTACAACTCAAAACTAACTGGTAAAAAGAGAGTTTGCTGCTCCATCATGTCAATTCCTTTCCATTTCTTTTCAATTTGCATTGCATTTGATTACTAGAACAAAAATTATTATTTTTATCATCTTAGGGTGTAAACAAAAATTCATCAGAACACTACTATGCTACTGAATCTCAACTTTGCTCTTTCAGGACGGTTCGAGTCTTATAATGAGAAAGCGACAAATAACCCCAAGAAGCATGGAAGTGGTAAGCCTCTCCTTGCTCTTTCATCTTCTGGAAACATGCTTCTGAGTGCATGATATGTACACTTTCTGCAAGAAGGTATAAAGTCATCTAACTAGTGAGATGAGCTAAAACCTGGTCTGAGAGTGTGTGGGCTCTATGCAACCTCTCAGCTTGAGCCCTGGAGGGAATGACGTGAGTTCAAGCCTTTACAACAGATTTCTGCAGATTCTTCCTCAAATGCAAATCTTACCAGTCAGAAACTGGAGGTCTAAGTCTGCTTTATTTTGCTTGGTCTGAATTAAAGCGCCTCTTGCTTTTCAAGAGCATAATGTCTTGTCATCCCAACATGGTAAAACATGCAGACACTTTTCTCTAGGGGATGTAAAAAACTGCAGTGGCCCAAAGCCCCAGAAGGTAATAAGTCCTGTGAAAATTAAAACATGAAAACAACAGAGTATTGCAAACCTCCTTTTATTTAATTGAGGAAAACTCTCTCGGAGCCAGAAGGTGCTGCAGTAGTACTGCAGAATTAGATTTCAAAAATAGAAGTTTTTACAAATTTACAGCATCTTTCAGCATGTGCTTTTGTGCCATTGGAACAGCCATTGATATATGTGTTCTGTTGAGCAGGGATAGGATTATACACATTCTTTAAATTAAGCACATCCTTAACTGCTTAGTTAAATTAGAGACTTAGTGGGCTGGATGCAATGAGAAGTACCTCAGATCCAAGGGTGTGCAAACAAGCTGGAGAATTCTAATAAGAAACCTCAATTTAGATTGCAACAGATTAAAATTCCTCTGAAAAAAAAAAGATATGCAAAAACAAGTTAAAAAGCCAATGTGGCTTCACAAGGGACTGCTCAAAAATATCTGAGATTAATAAATGAACTCTGGAAATGGAAAACAGAGGTGGCAGCTACACAAGAACATTCTCTAAGTTAGTGCTAGGAGGAAAAAATGAGATTTAAAATCCATAATGAGCTAGAGCTAGGCAAGGCAAAGCAATTCAAGGATGGAGAGGGACATTTACAAGTATTTTTAGTGGAATCATGGGATAATATGAAATAGCCTGATAATCACTGAGAGGAGAGTAAGCTAAAACCAAACCCGTCCCACACTGCAGATACTCAAGTTCCTTTTCAATCTGTGTTAGCAGGCACATAGGGGTTTCAGTTCAGAATTATATCTGATAAAGTATATACTTATTAAAACAGAAGAAAGAAGTCTTAAAGCCAAGAGTGCTTAAAAATCAGCAGATAGAAGTGTACCATCTGAGTGTCCAGTGTACTTGTCCAGAAATATCTTCTCCTGAACTTCCCCGTTCCAGCTGTGCCCCTTTGCTTCGAAACTTGTTGTATTCTTAAGCACATGAGCCCAGCAAGAAGCACCAGAAGGGCAGAAGAGACCAGGCTCCTGAAAATCAGTACATGTGCATGGTCTTGCTGCTTCTCAACTGTGCCAAGCGCAGGCAAGCATCACTGGGAAAGCACAAGGTGAACCTGAGGCAAGGCATCCCATGGCACCTGCAAGCTGTTCCTTTCCAGAGGTTTCAGAACTTTTCCAGGCATTTTTTGAGTAAATAATCCTCAGACAGGTTTGTAGAATGAGGAATTTCAGCCCAGGCAGTTGTAAGCATCTAAAGGCAAGGAATACAAGGAACCAAATGAAGTCAGTAAGGGGGCAGTGCCAACCAGGCCTACCCATAACTTTGTGTTGATGAGGCTGTTAACTACTTGCTGAGGGACATTTTCAGCAAAGAAGTTGCTTTAAAAAATTATCCTGTAGCAAATTGTAGAAATTGTCAGAAATATTTTTGGATTCAAGTATATTAAAAATAAAAATATTAAAAAAAAGGGGTTGACTGTTGTCAATTGGACAGATGTACCTTACTATTTATATGTTTATTTAAAGAAAGAGATAGTAACATCACTAATGCTTTCCAGTGGCACCTGATCTATAGCAACACCAGGAAAATTCTAAACCAACGAACAAAGAAGTTGCAAGCTTCATCTACATAATTTTGTTCCATTAAAACAGTAGAATCACTTAAGTGGGTGAAATATTAGCAAACCCCTCACATACTTCCCAGCCCCAAATTACAGCATATCCCTTGTAGCCCTGTTTGCAGTATTTTGTTCACATGTGAAAAGTTTTGTCTCTTTCCCTCCTCAATATATGTGCGCTCTCT
This sequence comes from Forpus xanthops, assembly GCA_032466535.1. Lineage (NCBI taxonomy): Eukaryota > Metazoa > Chordata > Aves > Psittaciformes > Psittacidae > Forpus > Forpus xanthops. The sequence goes on along the minus strand of JASSUY010023754.1, from coordinate 16,114 downwards.
TTTCTAAAATTTAAAGTGATGTCTCTTAGCATGAGATTGTTTTTCATGTGAAAAACCAGTGCACATCAGGTGCTGTTAGATAAGAGAGGTTTCCAGATCAAATAGACAACAGAATGCTTTTGCCTGCTTTGCAATGGCAAGATCGACGTACCATATGGCAGCCATATTTATTTATATGATGCCTTCTGCTACACCTTTATGTGTGTAGGCGCTCAGGGTGATAGATTGTTTACTGATATGTCAAAAATAGTATGAAGCTGGAAAATATTGATAAACTTCTAACACTGTGCAACTTGTCTGTCTCTTAGATGCGAGTAAATATTTCAGATGTGTAACCTTAAGTAAACAGGGTTCCCTTGTAAAATGCCAGTAAATGAGCGAAGTCTGATGCTCTCATCATGACTGTTAATAATAGAAAAGGGATGCCTACTAATGTTTGAAGAGCCAGACAGAGCCAGGTATATAAATGCAGTCTGCTATGCCGTGAAGCATGCTACTTTCCTGGGCTTTCCTTTCAGCATCATCACTCAGTTCTTGTAGGTGAGAAAATGGCAGAACACAATTTAAGTAGTGAAGGAGTTCACAAATCTGCAACTCACCATTGGCAGCATGCAGTGGTGTGGCACAGCAGTGGGGAGAGCAGCTCTTGGTCACTCTGCGTTTTGGTATTACCCCAAATCAGTGCGGGTGATGGGTGTATTCAGCTCACATCCCATTACTAGGCAGTAAATGGCCTCTGCTTGTCTGCTGCAGCACTCAGTCATCTGTATGAAATGTAGTTCCTGGAACCCATCAAATATAACCTTAGGTTTTTTACATTGCTGAGAGGTTTATGAGGCCATCTGTCTTGAACTGATGACCTGGTACAAAGTGTTTTCTCCAAAAATTAGACAGTATTTCCATAAATACAACTTCTGGTATGAATTTCTGCATTTTGCTATTTATTTGTTCCAGTGAATAATGGAAATAATTTGATATCTTGTAAGTGGCACTAAGGAAAATTTCAGTGACATGAATTAGGATTAATTTTGGGTTCGTTTCACTGAAAATGGTGCTAGCTGGGTTTTACAGACTGCGACTGTAATTTGAGGCTTTTAGTAGAGTGTTTACACACTCTCTGTCTGTCTGCCTGTCTGTCTGCCTATCTATCTCCAAGAACCAAAGCAAAGCTCATTTTGCCATTGTCAATCTCCTTTATTTAATTCTGCATTTGACCTGGATCTGTCCAGGACACTTCAGGGCTCTCCCCTTGCCATCATACCTAAAGGACTTCAGAAGTCTTTTGTAGAATTTATTGAATAATTCCTGAAGGGCAGAGTACAGTTTTCCCAATTATGATTAAGGAACTGAGAGGTTTATGTGGAAATAAATTTGATTCAGGTGCTAAATAGTTTTCAGAGTTGGTCTGAGAGGTTTCAGGCTATTGGGACTGCCTGATATGCATGTTGAAAAGCATTGAAAGAAACCTTTATGAGTCTGTAGGCATTAATGCGTTTTGAAATCTGATGCTAAGAAACTCATCCAAGGGCCAAGTTTCAGCCCTGCAAATGTTATTTCATTCTTACTTTAACATTTCAACAGGCATTGTGATTATATTTGGATTTTTATGTTTGGCTTTTTTGTTTGGTTTCTTTTGCACCATCTTAAAAACTGTCAGCTTAGTAGGTAATTAATTCACTCAGCATGAGTGGATTTTGCGGTGATATAAGTATCAACAAGGATTTTTCTGCCACGATTGTGGTGGGTTTAGATGCTCTGTAACTCTCAGAGTGAATGTATCTGTTGCAGCAAACTGAAAAACTGGGTTTATATGGAAGCATCTAAAAAGTTAGCTTTATCAATCATGCTGGGTATTTGTGAAGTATATGTCACACAGAAAGACATATTTATCTTTTGAGAACCATATACATGAGTTTACCAGCTTACTTGGTCACATGCTTGAAAGAAGAGTTTGACCTATCGGTTAATGTATGCTCATTGATAGTCCCTCAGGAAAGAAGTGACATCTTGTACCCTAAGGCAAGAGTGCAGGACTTGCCTAGGAGTAACTGAAAGATGCACCAGCTTAGAAATGAAAGTTGTAATAATATGAAAAAAATAATAAATCAAAGTGATAATATCTTGTTATCTTATACTGTCCACATCTTGAGGGCAGTATAAAGAAGCAGCCTAAACTGAGACCAAACCTGGGAAGTTTTTCATAGGAAGCAATGCATATAGGAAGTTTTTTGAGTTGAATTTCTCCAAAAAAGACATTCCATTAAATTCAATTCAAAAGAAAGCAGCATGTGAAGATTCTGACATAGGTGTGTTTATTTTATTGATCTAGTCATAAGCAAGGTGCAAAACCGTGCTAAAAAGTTGTGGCCAAAGTAAATCCCAATGCCCCCTTCAGGTGCTTTGCTGCTTCCTAGAAAGACAGAGCAAGGTGTGCATGTCCGAGTCTCTATGACCAGCACCCTGTGCTGGAGGACAGCACCCTGCTCTCCAACACTTCTAGGGTGTGCTGCCCATCCTGATTTCAGGTTCTCACTGGCTGCCTGGCACAGCATGGCCAGAGCCCAGTGGGGCTCTGCACTTGGCAGCCAACGATCCCCACTTCTGGGATTAGGACTGCTTTTTATCCAGGGGCTGGCTCATGGAAAATGCATGACTGGTCCCACTGGAAGGCTGCCTCTCCCAGGCAGGATCAACTGAGCTCATAGGGATGTAAATGCATGGTGTAGCTTTGTCAAAAAGTTAAGGGATTCCTGAGAGTGGCACAGCTTTCAACAATATGGATATTTATACAAGTAATCCAAAACTCTTCAGCTTGCAAAAGCTACTTTTTAAATTAGTCTCATTTGCTTTTTTTATTTGCATCCTTCAACAAAAAAATTGTTATAAATGAAGAGATGTTAACAGAGGTTCTCTGCTTTGCTGATTACAGATTTATGATTTTGAATATCTGTTACAATAGTCTGTGGGTTTTCTATTTCTTTTTTTGGCTTTTTTGGCTTGACCTAGTCCAGTCAACTCAGCCTCTCGAGGTAACGGAGGAACTACAGAATATCACCTAACAGCAAGCAAAGAGCTATACAATACCATTGCAGATGATTTTAGCAAGTTTCCATCTCTGAATTCATCAGTTTTCTTGGAAGAAAAGAAACTTTGTCCTGAAAATAAAAGATATGTATCCACAAAGGGCATGAAATCTTCCTAATATGGCCATTTTAATTTCATTTTTGTATTTTTAATAAATGCTCACAGTGTAATAGAGAGTGAATTCCTGGATACTTTGAGCGATAAATGTCTTGGTCACTCATTCCATGGCAGAGTTACAGAATGGGTTTTTATTCATTTAAAGCCATGCTGGGAAGCATGAGATATTTATATGCTCAAGGAACCAGGGTATCCTCAGGATAACTTTTTGCCTTCCTGCTCTTCCCTTCCCTGTGCTGCCCTCCTGCAGGTGCTTCCTCAGACCCGGAGAAGGATGGATGGCTGTCCCCATGGCTGTGGCTATTTCTCCTCTTTCCTGCCTCTGCCTGCTCCTGGTCTCCAGTAATTGTTTACAGAAAGGTGTAAGTTGAAAGTTTGCATGTGTAATCAGGAATACAAATAGGTCAGGTGGAAACAACCAACCTCAGTTATAACTCAAGCAGAATTTCTATTACACAAAGAGTTTTTAAATTATGGAGCCATTTCCAAGGTCAGTAACAAAAAGCAGTGCACATCAGTAAAAGGGAAGATAGAAAAATGTACGGAAAATAAAGAAACCTGAGATATAGACACTGGCTGGATTTATGCAGTTGAGAATAGATGCTGGGATATCAATCTGCCTGTAGTTAGTTTCACAAATATAGGTTTAGATGGACCATTGCTTCTGGCTTTGACATACCTGTGCTTTAGTAGAAACCAATTGCTTCCATTATATAGGAACAAAAGATGGAATGATAAAATCTGACTGTTTTGGAAACAAGCTTTCTGTATGAAACTTGTGGTTTCCTGTCCATTTTGTTAGACTTAATCCTCCCTCTACAGCGAGGATTTTTTGGCAGCTCTGTAGACTCTGCATTATGTTTGTACATGTTTTGCCATAGGGTATAATTTTGTTCCTAGTTTCTACACAAAGGATAGAATAAGTAAATATGAGTGTATTTAAAGTATACACACACAGATGCATACCCCATACATGCGCACACACAAATATACATGTGTTTAGCAGTAGACATTTGTGAAAACAGATGATAACAGATGGTTCTGTGACACTGCGAGCATCCTACAGACTACTGAAAGCAACTTCCTAGTGTGCATAAGCTTGAAGGAATCTTCAGAGTCTGAAGACTGTAATATACCATTTTCTGGCATATTGAGTGTCTGGTTAGATTTCTTTCCTTGCTTGTTTAATGCATCCTACCTTACTCTTTTCCTTTCAAGCCTTACTCTGCATTGACTATTAATGAAGCAGGACCTCACTTGCTCTGGTCTACCTTTCTTAGGTAAGTTCAAAGCACTGAGGTTTTGGGTGTTTCGATCCACTTCAAGCCAGTCCTCCTGCTGCAAGGAGGACATTGGTGACATGACCCTGGCCAGCAGCAAGCACCACATGGTGTATATGGATGCTATGTTTGAATTGAGACCTCAGGCTTTATGTGGGATGTCAGTGTCATATCTTGAGAACAGAAGGGTTTGTGTTGACAGGTCTAACTTCGGATAAGCCATATGCACATATGATAGTCTAGAGCTCCATGTGGAGAACCAAATGTATTGATATGTATTTGGAATTTTCATGCAAAATATTATGAAAATAACAAGAAGTGTTTCTTGAGATGACTGTGCATTAAAGTTGGAGAGTTGTTCTTGAGATAGTAAACCTTTCCTCCCACAGCATCCTTTAAAGGAATGCTTACCAATACACTTCAGGAATATATCTTCAACACAGACCTAGGTGTTTTTTTTTTTTTTTTTCTGGTAACCAGTTATTATTTTTTTTGAGGTAGAGATTATGAAATCACGTTGGCAGATTTCTGAGCATCGCAATAGCTTTTTTTTCCATTCAAGACAATAAAACGTGTTACAAGTGCCTTTTTAGTGAAAGAGAAAGCAAGGCCTTCACATCCTGCAACATCTGCTGGGAACATAATCTAAATTGAAAACGTATGCTGCTCTTGTGGGGAGGGAGAGGTCTTTCAGTGACAGGAAGTATCCAAAAAGTTAATGCTGAAACCAGTAAAAAAATCATGCATGACAGGAGGAGAATGAGCACATAACCTTTCTTTTTTTCATGGGGGGTATAAGGCTGGGAGGATGGAGGTGGCCAGAGACAACAGAGGGATGGGGGGAACTGTCTCTGTATTGACAGAACGGTTTATTTTTCCCTGGCAAAAATAGATCCCAGCATATATTCCCACTAGCCTTTTTTTTTTTATTTATAAAGATGCAAAAACTAATTTGTCACCAAGACCTATTATTCCTGCAATTGAGTCAGACAGTATATCTTGCTTATTGAATACTGTGTGTTTTATGAGGACAGAAGGGAAAAGAGATGTTCATTCTTGTAACCGTACACTGTTTATTAGCATATTATATTTACCACCACTACCAAATGATAGAGCTCATATTTTAGCTGTAGCAAAACTAGGCAAATTAAATTTTAATATGTATTGAAAAATGATGAAATTGCCCTATAACCTGCCAGTTGTGAGGAGGTGGAACTGTTCTATGATGAGGTGCACAGAGCTTCTGAAGCGCTTGTTTTTGATGTGCTAAGTGATTTGTCTTTACCTTCCCAGATGGAAAGAGCCCTGGTTAGATCTATTGTACCTGGGCTAAGCTTGAAAACATTTCTTACATGTGCTTTATGCCTTGCCTGAGCTCAAGCATCTCTAAGTACTTCCAATCTCCTCATAAATACACCTTTGTATTATGTCTAATGTATAAACATCACGACCCATGTCTGAGAATGTTGAGAATTTTATTAGGTTCATAAAATTTTAGTTGCGGTCTAGCCCAATGGATCCAAAATAAATAAACATAGAGAGCAAAAAGTAACAATTTCGTACCTATTTCTTCTCCTCTCCCTTGAGAGTTTTGCCGGTACCAGTGAAGTACTTGCTGCAGTGTTTTGTGAGCTTTGCTATCAGTGTCTGCAAGCCAGGAAGCAAAAAGCAGATGCAGAGAGGAAAAGTGAGAAAAGTAACTGAAATGGGCTCGAAGTACTGAATTATACCTTTCACTGATTTCCTTGGTCATTTTCCACCGTAAGGACTGAGGAAAAAATGTGACTAATTGCGGATGAGTTACGGCAGCCACATTGCCCCATTGTTGCTCAGAGTGAAGTTGCTTGGTTGGGACAGCTTCCTAAGCCCTGTGGTGGAGCATAAGCAGCGTGGCAGAATGGAAACCTCTCTCAGAGTACAAGAAGACCTAGCTCTTGGTCTTCAGTCTGCAGTGCTCTTTCTCTGGCTCTAGACAGAGAGAAAGGGTTGCTCCTCCCTTAGCACAGAGCGTATTTTGTTTACAGCTAATCAGTAATGTCAATACAATACATTTTGCCTAAGCTATCAATAATATCAGCGTTTTCACCTGAGCTGTGTGTGAGTGTCATCTTTGCTTCATTATACTCCATAGATATTTCAGGCATCTCTCCCTCAGCAGAGTCACCCTGCTGAGGACATACAAAGTCTTTGTGGAAAGGTGGCGTTATTGGGAGACAAGTCTAAGTGCCATGAAGGCATCAAACACTTTAAACTGATTCTGTTATGACCCTTTGACCTGTCAGAAAAATACAGCCCAGTAGACCTTTTAAAACTGGGGGATCAGCTAGCCAAGTCACACATGGGAATCAAATTAATGGCTTAGGGCAGTTGCAAAGCTAAATATATGCATTTTTGCGTATCTGTTGCAGTAGTACAAGAGCCAGAGATGATACTAATTTTGCAGGGAGAATTGGGAGATAAAACTTTAAAGATCCAGTCCTAAAGAGCTTTCTGTTTGTTTATATTCACTGCAATCACTCTGTTTCAAAGCTATTGGAAAAATAGTTTTGGAATGTAGCAAGTGGCATAATACATGTTACAGATCCTATTCCTAGTTAGCTACAAAGCTTACACTGCATTTGAGGTGGGGATAGAGACAGCTTTTTATTGTTCAAGAATTTTTACAAAGGAAAAGACTATTTTAGAGCAGATAACTGTAACTGAGCTACAATTACAAACCAAATAAGACCATGCTATTTTTCCCCCCTTTTTTCTCAGCTCACATCTACACAGCTGACACTTGGGTTTGGTTGGAAATTTCTCAGCAAGTCAGAGTTTTGTTGGAAATATCCCAATAGCTTGCAGGGTCCAAGATACTAGGGCTATGAAAAACTTTGGACTTGACAGCCTTTTGCAAGACCAAAGATGAGTTCCTGTCAAGTATGACCATGGGTGGGAGCTGCCAGGCTCTTAACCCTGGGGGAGATGCATCTACAGGGAAGAAAGGGAATGTTTCCATTTGGTCTGTGGAATGATGAATCTCGCCATCTTGCTGTTGGACAACTGTTCTGGAAAAAAGTTGTACAAGACCAGTCTACAGACCAGCTCTAAGAGGGGGATGAATGGTCATGGGACCCAGATGGAAGTAGGTGCCTTCCTTCAACAAGGCACAGGTGTTGGTTAGTGCTTGTCTCACCTCTGTGCACTGGCTGATTTCCACTATCTCCTGCTCATCCTTGCACCCTGGTTTGCACAGGAGAGATGTTTGCAGGGGTAGTGAGCATGTACCATCCTTGGCTCTGTCAGGCACATGGGTGAGCAGAGGTGAGCTTATTTTACCCTCAGCTCTGCTCCTGACCAGGAGGAGGTGGAAGGGGAGGGCAAGCAGCCTCTCTTCACCTCTGCAAACCCGGTGTCCCTCCGGGTCAGCAAGGCTGTGACTGTGGGCCCCAGTGAGCTTGTCACCATCGCTAAAATCTTTTGTATCTTCCACCCTTTTCTCCCTCTCTTTTTATTATTTTTTTGTAACACAAGTGCAAAAAACCCAAATGACTAACGTTTCTTCCAAGGCAATAACCACAAAACAGAAAATCAAACCCACAGAAATGTTTTCTGTTAAAAATTACTCACATTTCATCAAGCTTTGCTTATACCAAGGTGACACAGCCAAACCCACTGATGGTTCAGCTATGTGGCCTGAGAAATGCAACGGCATTAACAAAGCTGCTCTCAGATGTAGAGCAACACTTTTCATCTTTGTTAAAATACCACACTGCTACTCAATTCCTTGCCTGTCAGCATCCCTTCTCACTGCCCATTCTGCCTTCCCACTGGAAATTAGGCACATCTTGCCAAGATCCTTACAGTTATCTGAACTAAATACTCATCCCAGAAATTCTCAGAGACGTGGGAAGAACTGCTGCTTTGCTCTTCCTTTTTCAGAAACCTAACTAAATCTCACTATTGTGTGAGTTACAGTTTCTTTTATTAATAACGCTATATTTCATTTCATTTTACACAGCAACAGTTGCAGATGGCTGCCCAACACTTGTACTCTTAAAAAGGGAAAACAATGCAGAAAGAAGATGTCCCCAGAGGGAGATCATGCCCTGCCCCAGCTGCTCACACATGCAAGACAGATTTTCTCAAGCACAACAACTGGTTGGGAGCATGGCTGCTGTTCATGCCCTCGGAAACACTCCTCTTTGCCTTGTAAGTATTTTGAAACTTGGCTTCCACTGCTGTAAGGGCAGTTAGGGACTTTTCTGGTTTTGAGCATTTCACCTGAACGAGTATATCAATGGTCAGTGGTGTGACTCACTCAGGGGTGGGACACGCATATGTACCCCTATGTGGTAATGAAGTTTAAAGAGAAGGGCCGGTTTCTTCCACCATGTCCTGACTGGAGCTGAGAGGTCTCTGATGGGTGAAGAGGGACTTGCACAGAAACTGAGCAGGATCTGGCAAAGTGGTTTAGTTGTTCTGTTTTTAGCAATTTAGCAAAAAAGCAGGTTTGATAATCCAGTAGAAAGCTAAGCAGTTAGAGGCTTGTTCAACAGCTGTGTCCCTGGGGTATCCTTCTCTTTGGAATGGATAATATTTTAGAGCATATAGCCCAAGTGACAGCTGACAAAGGTAATACTGAGATTATCAGCAACGGCTGCAAGGCTCAAACAGAAATAGTGGCTGGCCACAAAACCCAGAAAATTCTACAAATTCTGCAGAAAAGTGGAGGTCACCAGGGTCTATGGGATGCAGGATGTGTGCCTTCAGGATTAGAGACCATATGGGGAGTGGCAGGAAGGTATAAGATGCATATCAGCTCAGCTCTTCCCTGTGTATGTGCCTGTGCTGAACATCTGGATGCAGAGCGGGTGCACAGCTTGGATGCTTTGATGCAGTCCCCAGGATCAGCATGCTCCTGATGCTGTCTGTATTTTCAGTCTCATCCTCATCATCAGCAGATAAAATAGCTTGGAGATAATTGGTTCTTTCAGTAGCGTATAATGAAAGCAACATTCTTCCTTCACAGAAGTGTCTTTATAAAGCAGCTACTAAAGTGAATGCTTAGGGTTATGTCCTATCTCAAAATGTGCTATAAAGTCCATGAACTAAGCTGTGTATAAGTTGCTGATTGGATGCCATTGTATACTTTATGTCACCTGCTGTAGCTATGAGAAGAAACTTTTATGGACTGAAAGAAATTGCCCACAGAGCATACAAAGACCAAGGGATGTATTTGTGTTGAGAGCAACAGACTGAGATTCAGGAGGAAAGGTTCAGCTGGCAACCTGTCCACAGGCTTCTTTTGTGCTTTAGCTCTTCATCTGTGAAACACAGAAGCAGTATGCAGGAGAGTGTAAGGATAAGCATATCTTTACAGTTTAAGGCTTAATTTAAGGTTTTGGTGAAACAAGCACTGGCTTTTATCATAGTTCAACTGATAAAACAAGTCCAAGTAGCACACAGATGCTAAAACAACAGGTATAGTATTTTTGTATATGTAGAAATATTTTACAACTGCAAGTAAACGAGAAATCATCAATAGCTGTCACATCTCTATCTCAACATGCTGAAACTAGAAGTGGAGTTTATCACAGAAGAAGCATGTCAAAAAAATTGATATTTAATTTTTTATTTAGTGAGTGATTGGAATCATCAAACTATGGTAAAATACAGACTGGAAAGGATGTTTGGAGGTCACCTGGTCCAATCCCATGATGAAAGCAGAGCTGCCTTCATAATCAGGTGAGGTTGGCCATAGTCTTTTTTGATGAAGATCTGTACCTTTGCAGGAGTGGGGTCGCTGCAGTGTCTCTGGACAATCTGTTCCTGTGCTCAACTGCCCCCTCCATGAAGAATCCTCTTATTTCTTCCAAGAGACAGGCAAGAAAAGATTTATTTCCTGATTTCCAGAAAAGCTCAGTGTAAGTTGGGCACTATTTTAAAGTCTACTCTTTAGGCACCTTAAAATACAGGTAGTTGTACACATTCCTGGAGACAAAGACTTGCTTTCCAGACCTTTACCTTTTCTAGTCAACTGAGCAACCCTGAAGGCTGAGAGTAGTCTCTATGCTGATTTTTTCAAATATTTGTTGAAGTCTTTTTTTTTCTGTTTGTGACTTTTTAATGAAAATTCAGTTCAGACTCATTAGCTGCTTGCTTTGGGGGCTGGGGCTTGGTTTTGGTCAGTTGGTTGGTGGGCTGGTTTTTTATTTGAGGTGATGAGGTTTTTCTCATTGTGGCATTTGACCAGAAAACTTACCTGATTTAGCTTTTAACAATGACTGGGGAAAAAAATCGCTTTCACCGTAAGGCCTCACAGTTCATAGATGTCTGGGTTAAGCAGCAGCATTCATTTTTCTCCTTTTTAGTAGTTGGTGCAGCACTATGTTTTTGATTTTCAGCCTGGGAACAGCACTGATAACACCGATGTTTTCAGTTACTGCTTAGAATATTTTGGTTTGACCAAGGGCTTTCTGAGCCTCATGCCCTGCCAGGGAGGAGGGGAAGCCGGAAGGAAGCAAAGCCAGGATACCTGACCCAAACTGATCAAAGAGGTATTGCATACCACAGCACATCATGCCCAGTGTATAAACTGGGGACAGTTACCCAGAAGAGTGAGATCACTGCTTGGTCAGGCTGGATATCGTTTGGCGGGTGGTGAGTGGTTGTATTTTCTTCCCTTGTTATTTCCCTTATCATTATTATTATTGGTGCTAGCAATAATGATTTGTGTTGTACCTTAGTTACTGGACTGTTCTTATCTCAACCCATGGGGGTGGCATTCTCTCAATTCTCCTTCCCACGCCTCCAGGAACAGAGGGAGGAAGGGGGGGGGGGAGTGAGATAGCAGCTACGTGGTTCTGAGTCACGCTGGGCTTAAACCACAACACCATTATAGAGAGGGTGGGATGAGAGTAAAAGTAGTAGCTTGCTAGTTTGAGTAGTTGTTACTGACACCTTATTTCAACCGAGCTCTAGCAAGCTGAACAGAAATTGCAGGATCAGAAAATACCAGCATGAAATACACAAATGAAATAAAACTATGAGCAAAATTTTAGTAGAATTAGTGTGAATGTATAACAAACAATAAATGTTAATACTTATTTTGGATAATAGCAGATAGTTATGAGCATATCCAGTTGCCTTGTACAGATTAAGATATTTTGTGTTACTGCTGAGTATGGTAAAAATTTGGTATGGCTCATAGATGGTGTTCCTCTGTTCTGAGATTCCTCTATTTTTATCCCTGTCTAGTAGTTTTCATCAGCCTATCAAGGCAAATTTTTATGATGTGGACAAGGGATGGTATATAATCTGAGATACAGAGATTGATGGGATTTTCTCCTCATTTGTAAGGGAATGCTATGCAGTATCACTTTAAGATCTACAAATAGAAGCTCACTTTTACATAAATACAAAGTAATCTTGATAATTCATTGACAAACAGCATCAATTTCCATTTCTGTCGGCATCAATCATTAGCAAGTTTCTGGATGCTACTTAAGCTGCAACAGCATGGAGGCAAGTAAAGTTTCTTGTGTCATTTTCATTGGCCTTCAATCACAAGTTATGAGTGCATTACTTTCATGAATTTCATTATGTATAAGGCTGTCAGGTATTTTGGGACTTGGTGATTTATGTTTTCTGAAAAATGTGGAGTCTTTCAGACAGCTGCGTTGTTTGGGGCTGGAGGAGCTAATGTAACAGAGAAGGCACTCATTTGGGGAGAAATTTGTGAGAGATATGGTCTGCACATGAAGAAGACAAGCTACTGGCAAAAGAATTATAATATTATGGACAGCTGTATGAAATACCAGATGTGGAGGAGTAGGATGCCAAAAAAGCCAATAAGATCTCGGTGGGAAGCTTTTGGCATGTCAACTTTAATGATCGAGCAAGACGCCATGAGAAAGGAGGATTTTTTTCCAGGAATCAGAAAACTAGGGATGTGGTTGCTGAAAGCAAGAATTCCAGGAGAGGGAAGAGGGAGAGAAAAATGTCAGATAGAGGTGCACAATGCATTACTGGAAAGCTTACACCTTAAAACATCTGAGTAAGGGCAATCCAGTTTAGAAATCATTGTGTTAAGGGTAATAACCTAAGCAAAAGAATCCTGAATAAATGAGAAGTAGTTGTACCGCTCCACTGCATGCTCCAATATTGCCACCACAGCACAGTGGAGTCCCCGTGGGCAAAGACTGAGTCAGGAGTTTCTCGTGTAAAGACTTGATGTGCCTAACTGATGGGAGTGAGGTAGATAGCTGTTAGCAGTAGGCTGTGGTAGCCCTTGTGTTTTACAGGCAACTGCATTCACGCATGGTTCGAATAAGCAGGATGTCTTCGACCAGTGGCAGACCACTAAATGGACGACATCTTGGCTTATTTATGATTCTCACTAATGAAATACCATAGGGATATTTTTGCTTGGATAACTGTGTTGGCTACAAAATACTACCTCTTTCTGGAATGAGAGTCCAGTTATTATTGTTATGCTTCTAATGTACTTAAGGCAGTCTCTTTTCCCACACTCTAATATTGCGGTTTCGCATTTTTGGTAGTAGCCAGTCAGATGTGTTATAATTATGAATCAGACATTGGGTTTAAGGCTTGCAGACCTCTCTCATACAGCTTTAATTTCCTTAGCCATTTGCAATATTCATACTTCTGTCACATTCGCAAGGTATCTAGACAGGGTACCACCATCTCTCAAGGCTGTGCCAGTCCTGTATTATGTCTGCGGATTGTTCTTAATTAAGCCCTAAGTAGGGCTTGACAAGTCATTGGCACATGATCCAAGTCTTTCTTATTTATCAGGAGTACAAGTGGTTTGTGGTCAGTCAAAAGTTGAAATTACTCTGGAAGAGCTTTCTTACGCATTTTTCACATGTTTCTTTTACAATGAGACACTCCTTAGTCTTCAGAGAGTGATTTATATCATCAGTGAATGACCAGGAGCAGTATGTAGCAGCCCCACCAGTCTGATGAGGCTGCAATAATTCAGTAATCTACAAGACAGTTATAGCAGGCGGCTGCGAGTGGTTATGGGAAGGAAGTATTGGTGTGCCTCAGGTAGGGCTTCTGCTCAGTTGAAAGCATATTCTCGTGTTATGTTCAAATATCAGGTGCTTACATTTTCCAGGAGTTCATTCCAAGGATGTATTATTGCCATTCATAACCCAGCATTCATTTCATTTTGACATAGATTCAGGAGCTTGCATTAATTTATTGCATACTTAGGCCAGTTTACCTTTTCTCAGTCTGCTCTTATGCCTAGGTTTTGTGCATGTTGTCTCAGTAATTCAGCTAGTTTTGATGTAGCCCCATGTTTATTGCATTTTAGATGCGGATACCAAATGTCTCTTGAAATCTAGACCAGCTTTCATCATGTTTCGCTTCTTAATGGCAATATCCCAGGACTTCGTCTGTACAAGCAACTATCCCTTTCCAGGTGCTGCAGTAGCCTTGTCATTTCCTTTGGAATATATTGGGTGCAGTAGCAATGCCAAAAGGAAGTCTGCGGAAAGATTACCATCCAAAAGGCATAATAAAAGTAGTTAACTTGGCGCCATCACGGTGTAGAATCATCTGCCAAAAAACATTTGCGGCATCTAAAAGGGGAAAAAACGGGCATTCATCTTGGAAAGATGTCATCTACTGCGGATAGGACAGTGCTCTCTCAAGCACTTCGTTTTGTTGATTTAGGTCAAAGGATATGCTGACTCGTCTGTTTTTGTTAAGGCCTTATAACCACTGGTAAACACCGTTCAGTGGGTTTGGCTGTTTCTTCTGTAACACTGACAAGGCTTGGAATGTCTGATCTTGTTCTTTGAGTGTGAAGCACTGAACTGAGTATGTTGTGACTGTAAACACCGTAAGGAACTGTATTTCTTTGCGTAGTGTGGAGATGAACTTAGCGGCTCTCTTTCTTCCAGTGTTTTTGGCTCTTTTTTTTTTTTTTTGGCAGATACTGCAATGTCATTGGTGTATCTTACTGAACAGTAAATTTTTGAACCCCTGGGAACAAAAATAGCACCCGTCTGTTCTGTAACATTACAGATTACTACAGATCTTACTAGCATGTATGTTCATCCATGAGTTCAAGTGACCCAACCACTTGTTATTTGTTTTTAATTAGTTCATTCCCACTTCTCATTTCTGACTGTCCCATGCCTCCCCATAGGGACTTTCTTCTTGTTTCTCCATCTTGAAACCCAGCAGACTGCTTCCTGCCTACTTTATGTCCTGCTCCAATCTCTCCCTGAGAGGACCTTGGTTTTTTGTTGCCCAACCTACTCCCCTGCATTCCTGCTGGAGTGAACATCACCACTGTGGACTCAAGACCACAGTTCACTAAAGCTCTCTCCCTGGAGATGTCCTTCTTCCACTAGAAGTCTGTCCCACTGTCTCCACAGCAGAAGGTGGAAGTGGGAGATCTCATAAGGAGTTTCATTGCTGTCAGCTAATAGCTAACCAAGGCATGAGGCGTTCAAATACATATGTATTTCTCATTGCCTTTACTGTCAGAGAATTCATGTTGCAAAAAAAAAAAAAACAAAACAAAACAAAACCAAAACCAACCAACCAAAAAATAAAAAAAACCCAAAACTGTAAAATTCATTCAATTTCCTCCTGTCAATTTACCCTGTTCAGGAAGATGGGTAAGTTGTGAGAGTATACAATTTTAGCTGAAACTTCACAGCTAATAGCATTGCCAAAAGGCAAGAGCTATCAACCAAAATGTGGGGATTCAGAATATGAAAGTTGGTATTTATTGTTCTCTCATACAGAGAAATTATCATGCCCCTTTAAAAAGATTAGTCTACAGTCTCATTTTAAAGCACTTAGAGTTGAAAATCATTCCTGAAATTTTTTACTTAAGCTGCTGCTATTATGCAAAGGCATCAAAATCTCGCCTGTCCCTCACAACTGAAATTTTCTTCTATCTCCAAGTTTCAGACCCACATCCTGCACATTTTCTTCATATCCTTCTGTTAAGTACTTCCAGTTGGAATTCTTAATGAATAAGGGAGGTAGAAGTTGACCATATTTATCCATGTATATGATCCTATCCATACCCCTGATCAGGATCTACAATGGCCCAGTATATATGCATTTATTCTTGTTAATTATGCCTATGTGAGCCCACAGCTTTTGTTGCAGGAACCAAGAGCAAGAAACATGAAATTACTATAGCCAAGTAGCAAATTAATATATGGGAATTTCCCTAATGGTGTAAAGCATATAAGAATATGATACTAGAAATCACAGGGAAAGCTACAAAATCTTAGCTAAGAAATCTTTTCTTCCTCCTTTTCTTTCTTATGTTTTTTTTTTTTTAATGAGGAGAAAAAGAAGGAATAAAAAAGCTGTAGTGATCCCTTTCCATTCCTGAAACTCATGCCCCTCACAGATCACAGAACTCTACACCCCAATAAGCAACTCTGCACGCAGTATGCTGTAATTTAAAAGCTACTTTAAGAGAAGTGCATACTTTTCATGCTTTATACATTTCCGAAAGTACCAATCATTCATTTCTGTTTGACTGTTAAGCACAATTAAAATTGAAAATGAAATTAGCAGAAAGGAATTAATTGAATAATTCCCCTTCCTTCGTTCCTTCCTTCCTTCCCTCCCTCCCTCCCTCCTTC